>JAQFZM010003507.1:0-11000 GCA_034695785.1 Galumna obvia
ACCACTAATGCTAAGAATTATTTATTATATTTCGAATATTAAAAGCAATTAAGGAGTGGTTTTGCTATTGAAGCTACAGGGTATTTGAGGTCAGGTAATGTTCATGAATTTCTTTCTTTTTCACATACTTGGTGTACTGATGACCATGGTTATTTCGAGACCTTAATCGGCAATACCTAGACCTTAATGAAACTCTTGAAATACTACATGAGTTAGACGTCAAGTATAGTGTCTCTAATTTTACTGAATTTCAAAAGTTGTCGGCGGATACTATGATTTCCGTTAAGAAGAATATGACTGCACTCATACCTCACCATAAAGTGATGTTTTTTGTGGGTAATCTTGACATTCAAATTGGCCCTGCTCAAATTTTTACATTGCAGAATAAAGGTATGGCAAACACTGAAATATTAATTTCTATATTCCGAACATTCTCAATGAAATTTATCAAGGTTATAAAATCTAACCCTTATAAAATAAAATATTTCAGTCAAACATTTTATTTAATAAGTCTGACATAAATTGTGTCATTTTGGATGTTCGGGTTATAGTAGTTTTACTGTATTTTGATATTAATTTGTCGATAATTCTTTTGATATAATTCTATAAAAATAAAAATATTACGAAGAAATTTATCATGTTAAAAGAATAATATGGAAGGGTTTAATAACAACAGTTGCTGGAAATGAAAAAGGCTTTGATAATTCAAGCTAGGTTATTGTTAGAAATGCTGGCCATTGTAACGATAAATCAACCAAGAGCCTATTTTGATTTAATATATAGATTTAAAAACAACTTGTCTTTTGGGGGAAATGTTTAATAAAATTTAACTTTAATGTTTAATACATCATTTAAATGACCCAAACATTTAATAATATTAAATGTTATTAAGGTTTCAAATGGTAAAGAGCAACAAGGGCAGATTGAAGGCCCGCGTTGTAATCCATGGCTACTTCATTGTGGACGTAGTCATCTCTCTTATCATTATAAACATCATTTTTGTCGGGCCCGCCCACCATTGCTCCGGTCAGTATTTGAGGGTTAGGACCTGATAATAAATTTAATATTACCATGTTAATTAAATATTGTTCTAACCTGGACTCTGCATAGCAGAGTAGTCACAAATGACGGGTGGGTTCGGACACGACCTGAAAATAGTTGAAAAACTTTGTTTAAAATTTATTAATATAATTATGTATTGACTCATACGACGCCCTGTGATGTGGCCGTTGAGGGGAATTCTCTCCGACGCCAACTATAAAACTGCGTCCGGTATCGCCCAATACGTATCCGATTTGGTTTTCGGCAAACTTTCGATAATCGGCTGAATTTATACCAATTTTGGCCGCCTTTTATACAAAAGGGTTAAACAGATGTCACTCATTATATTAAAGCCAGAAATACCTGAAGACAAACGAAGGCAACATTGGCTGCGTGTCTGAGTGGTCCCCATTGATCCAAGTATACCATTCCTAGTAATTTTCAAAAAGGAACAAAAAAAAACATGCTTGACAGCAACTATTAATTAGTATACCCTTGGGTGATTTAGGGGCTGAGTGGACGATCCAATCACAGAATGTCTTAGCCATAGTCTTGTACTTCTCTTCACCGGTTATTTCAGCCATAAGTGTCTGAACGCCTGCAGTCTTGTCATCCCAACCGAACTGAAGTGGTTTTCCCGTCAATTGTTTATTGAATTCTTTGAAGTGTTTCTCCACTTCAGACTTATAATGGCTATCATTGGTAGCCCTAAGCAACCAGGCAGCTGACCATGCTAGTTCATCACCAAAGCCTGACCATGATTTATAGTACCCTGATGCATCTTTTATTTCAGTGGTGTAAGTGTCGCGATGTTTGTCAGCAAAAGTGTGGAGAGATTTCGAGTGTTTTAGAAGTGTTGCCGAATAGTTGGGGTCTGACTTCTTGAAAGCCAGTGAAGCCGCAGCCATGGCTGCTGACATCTCACCCGCCAAATCTGAGCCTGGTGTCAATTAGCAAGCAAGTTTATATATAAAGTAATTGATCTAATTCTAGGTACTTATACCTCCATGAGCTGACGTTATCTTATAGGCAGGTCTGGGTTTTCCAGTCTTTGCCCAGTCCTCAGGTCTGCCCCAAATTGCGTGATCTATCCCTCCATTACCCACTTGTCCGTAGAGTTCGTTATCATTTGTGTGACACTAAATAATAGGTAAGTTATGAAATGAAAAATAAATTTTCTAATTGTCCTTACCTTGATCAAATAGTCAGTTCCCCATTTGATAGCCTTGAGTGCATTATCCAATTCACCCGCTTTAGTGTAAGCTTCCATATAGTCAACAACACCCCACGAAAGGACAGTCATTGTGTAAGCCATCGGGAAATTGAATTTCACTAAATCTCCGGCTTTTTATTCAAATAATAATTTTATAAAATAAATATAAAAATTATTCCATTTGTGTCTTACCATCGAAATAACCACCGGTCAGATCGTGTCCCACATCTTTTCCGTCGTCGAGCATAGAGTCTCCCCTCCAACGGATTCTATTATCTTTTGGTAATTTACCGGAACGTTGGGCCTCATAGAAGAGGAGTGAAGAATGAATTGCATTCTTATAGTTATAATTGCCTTTCATTCCAATCGGGGCTATAGTTATGGGACAAACCGTTGGAATAACCCCTAAAGCAAAGGTATAATTTAGACACAGATATTTGCAACTCTTACTTAAAATATTTACCCACGTTTACGGCCTTTCCATTAAATGTTGCCCTAGGTAATAATTTTATTTTAGAATATTATATGAATTTATTAATTTTTTAAAAATATACTTGATAAGATTAGCCCCGGGATTTCCTTCATATCTGGCCTCATAGCTTATGGTATGACTCTTTCCATTTAGTGCCGGTCCTGTTAGAACATAGTCTTTTTTATTGGAACTAGCACTTTTTATAGTTCCGCCATTCATTATCTTAAATAAAAAATTTCTTGGTTATTTTATTACTAGGATGTTTATAATTAACATACATTTATTTTGACCTTGTCATCAAAGAAAAGTTCCAAGTTCCAATTTCCCGTTTCACTTTCAATTATAAACTGTGCCTGAATTGCACCGGAAAACATATTCGTCACTTTATAAGCATAGATAGGCAAAAAAATATGATAAATAATATGAAACTTATTCAAAAGTTGCTTGAAAACAATTACGTCAAAAATTTAAAAAACTTAAGTGCATTTAACCTTTAAAATTGATAGATTAAAGTTACCCTGTTATTTTCGAAACAGATATTTATGTCTAACCATAAAATCGGTTTCAATTAATAATGTTTTCAAAAATTCACCTCAAATTTTATTCCATATTTGTTTTGTTTTTGTAAAATTATTTTTTAATTAAAATGTGTTCAAAAAATTCAAAAACTGGTGAACTAGCTAAATCAATTGAAGGAAACAATTGTATTTCTCGAAATAACAATAAAATAATGTGCAGTTATTTTAAAATTGAGTTGACCGGTAATTTGATTTCGGGATTAAAAAATCATTTGAAAACCAAAAACATATTAAAAATATGGAAATCAATAAAAATAAAAATCAAGATGAATTTATTAATAATAATAAATTCAATGAAGAACTTACCAAGACAATGATAGAAGATGGGGTGCCGTTAAATTTAATGAATAAAAAGAATTTCCGAAATTTTTTCGAAAAACATTTTAAAAAAATATTACCGAGTGAAAAAACTTTAAGAAGAAATGTAGATAAAATTCATCTAGATACTCCCTTAAAGATTAAACAAAAAATTATTGTTAAAAAAGTTTATATAATGATCGATGAAACCCAAAATAAAAGGTATCTTTATAAAATATTGAAAAAATATAATTATTATGATGAAATATTTAGCAAGAGTATTTTGAATTTCTTGGTGGGAATATTGAATGGAAATCCTTCTCAAGCAATGTTGTATTATAGCGTTAATATAAAACAATGCCCGGATTCAATCTTGGTAAAAAATGAATTCTTAAATTCTTTGAAAATTTTGTATAACAATGAAAATGAATTCAAATTTATTCAAATAATAAATAGTGATTCCGCTAAATATATGAAGAAATTTGTTAGGGATATAAAAAATAAATTATTTTCGAATGTTTTACATATATGTTGTTTTGCACACATTTTCCATATAATTGCAGACAAGGTTAGAAAATATGTTTTTAACCTTGATAATTTCATTTTGAATTTTCAAAAACTTTTAATTCCCATAAATGTGCAAAACGAATATAAAGAATTCACTGAGCTAAAATTCCTAAAAAAAATATATAAGAACTAGGTGGTGTTCATTTATAAATTGTCCTAATTTTTATTTATCTAATTTTGAAAAAATTAAAAATTTTATTTTATCAAAAAATTATAAAAATTCTTATTTAAAAAATTGCAAGTTATATTTGAAAAATTTTAATATTCAAATGAAGTTTGTTTTTAAATATAATTTTTTGTTAAAATATATAAAACTTTTACAGTCCCCTTGTTTAAAGTTGAAAAAAGGTATTAATATTATTAAAAAACTTAATAATTTGATTAAACATAAATCAATACTAAATAAGTATAAAATACTCTTAAATAATAACAAAGACTATCTTTTATTTATTGGAAAATTTAAAAATCACAAAGACTTTAAATTTACTCCTCTAAATTCGGCTGAAATAGAGCGAAGTTTTAGTATGCTCAATTATATTTCAAAAAACAAACAAAATATTACTTGTAAAAATTTATGCAAATATCTTGTAATTAAATTCAACAAAAATAAACTTTTATAATTCAATGATATCTATTCAATTCTGGTCATTATTTATTGTAAGGCAGAGAACGTTTCACTTATAAAGCTTTAAATTTTAAGCTTCATAGCTTTTTGCCTATCTCTGTTTATAAGTGACCGATGCTGTGGTGTAGCCAATTGCCAAGCACAAACAAGCGAGTTTTAAGATCATCTTGCTAAAATTGTTGTTTTTTTTAATAAAAAATATTTTTTAAGCTTAAAAACAATGTTTTTATCGGAAAACTTTAACCGTTATAAGAGACTAATCATAAATATATTTTAAGGGATTTTTTTTATTATTTCTCAATACTTTATCAAAATTTCAGCTAATTTTTAACTACCAATAAAAGATTAATAATATTATCTTGCTAATATTAGGACTAGAAGTGGATTTTATTAGCCTAACCTTGGCATTTTTGATAAATTTTTATAAAGGATAAATTTAATTTTTAAATTGAAATGGCATTTTTAAATATACTTGTTATTTAAGTGGTGTCAATGGAATAATAGCTGTTGTAAATGGATGGGATGACCATGTTTAAAACAGAAAATTATATCCAAGTATTAGATTGAAAACAATTAAAATATTATCAATAAATTTGATAAAAATAAAATTAATGTTAGAGACATATGTGACTAAACTCAAGATTGTATTAAAAATAATAACTTTAATTCTTTTAATTATTATAAAATAATAAATAAATTTAATAAATAGAATACACGAGAAGTGAAATAAATGTTTAAAAACTATAGTATTTTTAAATTTTAGTAAAAATAAGGAAATATCTGGTAATACTTAATTTATGTTTGTCCAAGTGTTATTGTTTGCACAGGTTGCAGAGCCTACTTTTGACAAATCACAGTTATATATGCTTTATAAATAAATGAATTAAGTTTTATTAACAAAAGTTAAGCTAAAATTAAAAAAAATGTATAACAATAATATTTCACTAATTAGTCCTTTAACAGCACATCCCTAACACTATTTAAGGCACATCCATATTTGATTTACAGGAAATTAATTTTAACATTTAATAACTGAAGAGAATATAATATTAGATAAGTTTTATTTTTAAAATTAACCTTGGTAACAACAAAAATCAATATTTTTGAAATGATGATTTTGAAAATATGAATAGAATATTAGATCACTTTAGGTTTAAAATAATATTTGTTTAAACACTTTTTAGTTATTATCAATTATCTTATTAATTTACTAGAAAAATAAGTCTCTGGGTTAAATTCAAGGATAATAAAATCTATTAATTTACAAAATGTAACTTGACAATTAAATTTTATTTATTTAATTTATAAAATTAAACGTATAATTAAAACTTAAGAATAATTAATCTAGCAAATTAAATTACAAACTTTTGTAAACAAATCTTTCTAATCGTATTTAATCACCATCATCAGCTTATCAAGTTTATTTTTCAATGGTATAGAGCAGGGATGTGAAAAGTGCCACTGGGGATGGGAGAAAAATTAATTATAATTACTGAATGTAATGGCCATGCATGTGTGGTGTTCAACATCTAATTTCATATAAGACATTAATTTTTAATAAGTTTTTTCTTCGTTTTAACATTTACTTATCAAAAAAAGTTCATTTATATATCATAACTATACCCTATTGCCGGGATGGCCAGTGGATTTTTTAGGGGGAGAGGTGTATTTCAAAATACCCCCCACACTAGAGCGAAAAATTTGGGAAAATACCCCCCTAAGACGAAAAGTTAGGTACCCTCCCCCTAAAGAAAAATGAAAAAAAGGCAAAAAATTCCAAAAAATTGTCGGAAACCAGTAAATATTAAGTGAAAAATAAGTAAATAGCTGTAATTTTTATGAAAAAAAAACTTAAAACTTGATAAAAACGCGTAAAAACATCAAAACTACAGGTTTTAAGTTAAAAAATTTGGTGAAAAATTTTTAGAAAATTTTGAAAAATGCAATTTTTGTCAAAGATTCATAGTTTTTTGCATAAAATTTGATAAAATACGTTAAATTATGATAAAATATACTCATATACATCAGATAACAGCTTTAAAAAGAGGTTTTATTCGTTTTTAGGAATTTTTTGGTCATTTTCAAAATTCCCCCCTAATTCCCCCCATCTAGAATTGAAAAGTTCGGCCATGCCTGCCCTATTGACACTTTCCTTACTCATTCAAATAATGTTACATGTGAATAAGTTTAATTTGCTTACCCATTTCATATTGCATACGCACGAATTTGGCTTAAAAGTGGATCTTTTAACATCCCTGATATAGAGAGTGGAACCATCATTATTAGGCCAATTGCTTTTATTACCAATGTCTTTTGTGAAAGGGTTGACCATTCCATTGGTCACAGACCCAGACATTGGGACACAAACATCATTGGATTACTTAGATTTAAATAATTTGGCGTAAACTTGATACTTATTGCTACGTACAATAAATGTAGCCACAAGGGTATAGCGTGATATTGAAGCCGAATTATCTTGCATATTTCTTCCTCTTTTCCAAATACTAGTAGCAAAACTGATCATGCCACTGCATTTTGCTTTTATAAAGGCAAAATATTCGTGAGACTTACCAAAATATTTTGTTTTGCTTACTTGAAAATTGCCCAAGAATTCAAGCAGGCACAATTATGGCCTTCATTATTGCGAATATAAGTTTAACCAAATTATATTGTAAATTGAAACTTGTATACTCTTTTATATAATTTTTAATTTATTTCTTATCATTTGGTAACAATATGCAAATGGGAAATAAAAATTGATTTCATTAAGCTTTGATGAAGACATTTCTCATACAGGGAAACACATTTGAATGTTAGATTTGAACAAATGATTTTTAGATTGGCATAAATGAATGTCACACGAACACAAATGTAAATCACAAGTTTTGCTCTCACGAGTGTAGCGGCCAAACAGTGAATAATCAATGTTGTAATACTGCTTATGAAATGTTGTATTCATCGAAACGAACAAATAACTAATGGACCACTTTTCTGTCCGACCATCAGTTCTCGGGATATTGGCTTTGGGAGAAAATTAATAGTAAACTAACAATAAATTATAATTAATCTAATTATATACAGCTATATGTATAACTTTTTAAGTAATTTGACTTTCATTTGTGTTCGGTTAACATTCCTTTTTGTTTCATCTAATATTCAAATGTGTTTCCCTGTAATAATTTTATTTATTCTATTTAAAAGGATTTTCTAAATATAAATTCTTTCATTATTGTGTCCATAAAAGAGGGAAAAAGTTTGTCAATTCAACAAAGATATTTAATTGACCAATGGTCTTTTATCTAAATTACCAATATCAAAAATTTATAAATAAATTTTATAATTAATATATAATTAATTTTAATTTACGTTAACATAATTAATATCACCAAGAATAAAAGAATTGACGCAATTCAAAATGTGCTAGTTGAAATTCGAAAATTGCATTGTTTAACAGTGCGTTGCTTAGAATAATTTATTAGAGAAATAGCACAAAATATTAACTAGATTAAAGGTCAAGCAGTTTTTAAAACAGATGATTACAATTAATACCAATATTTGAGTCCATCTTTGGTCTCAATTCAATACAATTGAAACAAAACAATAGAAATTGTGTTTAAAACTTTTTAATAAACAAATCAATCATTAAATTAATAAATAATTATTTTTAATAAATAAGTATTAATTTATTGAATAATTTAAAAGCAATAAATTATCTAAAAATAACATTTGATATTTTTAATTAATTTTATTTTTGACAAAAATCAACAAAAAGAAACAGTTAAAGCTATAGAGGCTCAAATCGGGATACATTTAATTAAAAATATGAATTTTACATTTGAAAGTTTAAAATTTTTGTAAATAAATAATTAATGTTTTGTTTTTGCTTCTGAAATGATTTTATAATTATTTATAAATTTATTCTATACTCATGACTTTATTACAGCTGATAAATTTACTCAATTATTTCAAACTTAATATTTAGTAATAATAATTTAGAAAATTATATTTATAATATAAATTAAGATTTTTTAAATTTTTAATTATAATTTTTATTCTGAGCGTTTAATAAGATATTAAAGATAATTATATTAGAATCAGAAAGGCCCAAAATATAGGAAGATAAAAATTAAAAGGTTTTGAAAGGAAAGGGCACTTATTGTCAATAAAAAACGTCATAAAACTCAAAACTTCATCGAAAATTGTAATGAATTTTTTTCATTTAGATATAATAGATCAGAAATACTTCCTACATTATTTATTGTCAATTTTTGCATGTTCCTCTAATATTCATATAAATTTAATCTTCCTATACTTTGGGCATTTCTGATTAGAATGAATCACTGATAAATCACTTAATAGGAAATCGATAAACTAGAATGTTCACAATCATAAACTTACAGATATAATAATATTCATCTTGATACATAGAACAAAAATTAGAACAAAATTTATGTAAATGCCCATTCCTTTACCCGAATATCAGGTCTTAAATTTATTTATATATACAGCATTTTTGAATAAGCTATGAATGAATTGTAGTAATTTTTTAACTATGAAAAAAAGAATAAGTTTTCCATATAAATGCAAGCATATATTTTCACCTTGTTAATCTTGCTACATTATTGAAAATTTTACTAAAATTACTCCTTTACTCCAAATCATTCATATCTTATTCACAAATACTTTGTATACAAACAAATTCTAAGACCCGATATTCTGGTGAAGGAGTGGCCATTCGCACAAATTTTTTATATATATTTTGTTCTATGCATCAAGATGAAAATCATAATATCTGTTTTTCTTTATTTATACATACTAATTTATCGACTTCCCATTTAGAAGAATTTAATTTGACATTTTTCATCTCATAATTCGAAATGAGAAACTATTATTATTTGATTAATACCACAAAAATATCGCCAGATCTTAACCATTTTAGAAAATATTTTTATTTCGTGATATCTTTAATATTAGAAATGAATGAAAATATTTGTATTTAAAAGTATTTTAACATAAAATTTTAAAGTAAATTGTTGCGCTAATCTATTTCACTAAAACATTTTATTGCATCGATGAAAAATTTTGATCTTTTAAAAGATAACTGCTATTGATTTGACTTTACCGACTATTATAATAATCAAGGTAACTGAAATTAATATCAGAAGAAACGTCACATTAATTGAATCCCAAAGATAAACAGAGCACAAAAATCTTTAATCAGATAAAAAAATGATAATTATAATTTCTTATAAAAAAATTAATAATTATTAATCAATTTGAATTAATTTTAAGTATTATAATAAAATAGCTTCTTTACTAGTGACAAATAATTTTATTTAATCTAATTCCTAATAATTAATTTGTAAAATTTTTTTTATAAGGTTTTGGATTATTTTTCAATTATTAAGTACTAACATTTGTAAGATAGATTATATGTAATTATTAATTGTGCCATTAAATATTATATTATAAAGTATTGTTTAAACTTATAATTGATAATATATGAGACCAATAATATTAAGAAAGAATACAGAAAGGAATCCAATTATCTGGAAATTATATAAATTATAAAAATAATTTTTGATTAATTATAAATAAAGGCTCACTTCATAACATCGCAAATAATTTATTGTAAATAATTCCTAACACGAAAAGCCTATAATTTTCATGGATGTTCGTTCGATTATAAATTGTATCTAGGGGAAAATTTATTAAAATAATATTTATTGTTAGATAAAACAATTCAATACCTTAAATTTCCTTGAAAATATTAAATTAATAAATTGTTTTCTATTAAATTGTATTTTATTCTGTTTATAATACGATATAATAAATGAATTTAATATTTTATAGGATTTATTCACTGAATAATTAACTGACGACGCATTAAATATAACGAACAAAAAAAATATGGCTAAAACTAGAGAAACATAAAGATATATGAATTTTATTATTAATAATAAAGGAATGAATATTCCAACGAAAAGAAGAAACACCATTAATATTCCAATAACTAACCAAAAAATTAATAAGAATTTTGACAAAAAAGTGGTGTTGTATTCATTGATTTCCAAAAATAACGAATTAAATAATTGAAGAATTATATTGATTTCAGAATTTCGTTTTCTTCCTTTAATTAATAATAAATATCTATTTAATCGGTTTATCTTTATATTGAGATATAAACAAATAATGTAAAATACAAAT
>JAQFZM010003508.1:0-10999 GCA_034695785.1 Galumna obvia
GACAAAATTACTAATTATTGTAGTGTTATATATCAATATTGACTGATATTAACCGATTTTGTTGTCTAATGAATAAAAATGTCTAAAATGAATAAAAATTGTATTTTTTGCCTGCTATGAACACTGCTAGGTGTTGTGAACAAATTTCTCTGGCACCTGCCCATTCATAACAGACAGCTTCTACTGTACATTAAATATTTTAACTTCACTTTTATATGTAGTGATTAATTCTTTGTTAGATTACCTTATTTTATCTGAAACTCATTTATAAATAAATATTTTTGAATTTTTTAAAGAAAAAATTGGAGAACAAATAAATAAATTTTATAAAAGTAAATGATTTAAATAAATATTTGTTTTTCTATTCATATCAGAACTGCCTTCGGATGCGATCAAAAGTCAATATCTCTTTCATGAGTCTCAATATAGTGAGTGATAATTGAAATTTAAATTCAAAAAATATTTGACTCAAAAAATCATTTTTATATATATAAAAAAAAAGAATACAATCTCTCTGTTGGGGACTACGATAGTTATGTTTGTAAATCTGCTGGAGTATCACCCCGACACAGCGTATCTTCAACCAGTTCTACGGGTTCTGCCACTAAGGATATCAATAAGTACTCAAATTTCTCATAATATTAAAAGATTTTATAATTATTTGAGTCAAAGTATTTTAACTTAAAATTTTTTAAGTTTAAAACAATTTTCCCTTTAATTAAACAAAGCGTTCATTTAATTAAAACATTAAAGAATTGCTTTTAAATTAATGATATTTTGAGTATAATTTTTAGTATAAAATTTATACTACAAATTAACAAATAATATAAAATTTATAACATATATTTACTCATTAAAATTTAATGAGGGGTGAAATGATTAACTAGATCAATTTTGGTAAAGTTGTCATAAATTTATTTTGTATTTTTTAATAACATTTGAGACTCAAAACTGTCTTAAAATTTAGCCCAAATTAAAATTAGTAGAAATTAAACAAAAGGAAAGTCAAAATTTATTAGTAATGACTAAATAAGTAAAATTAGTACTAATTGTTAGTAAAGAAGTTCTGCAAAATTAATTTTGTGGCAAAAATCTAATAATAGATTATATGTTTTTTGTGGTCTTTTTATTGAATTTATTGTCTTTTGTTTCATTAACTGAACAGAAAAAGTGTTAGTTTCGCAAAATTGACAAAATTTCTTTCGTCTCAACCAAAAGAAAAAAATTCAAAGAGTGTCGGCTCACAACTCCATTACAACAATACGAGTGATGTGTGAGTCAATCATCAATACTTTTATTGATCACAATTTGTGTTAATTTATTTCCTTAAAAAAGTTCGTGTTTTTTCTGGAATAATACTCGTCCTAACGATAAAGTGAAGCGATCGGGAAGTGTTGACAGTCTGATTGACGCACAGCATAACTCCAAAAATGACATTAACATTGTATCGATTGGAACTCATATATCACTTAACCCAACGGACAATAAAAGCGACAAATTTTTAAGTGCCGGTCCTTCGCATCATTTTAAGGGCTATTTGCCCGTCGGTTCCACATCTTCTGTCCAGTTATTTGAATCTCAACAAAATATTGAGGAAACAACTCTTTCTCCGACCGCTTCTTTTCGGATCACAAAAACACTTTCCGGTATTCAAACACAAAATATTAAATGTTTTCAGTGATTACTTCATCGTTTAGAATAAGAATCCATTAATTGAGTCCATTATCTAAAGTATCGATTAAATGATTAAATGGTTCGAAACATCGGAACAGAATATTCTGTTGTTTAGGAATTGATGACAAACTTTTAATTAAATATTGTTTCACCAAATAATGAATAAAACACAAGAAATGATATTTTTTTCAATTCGCAAACAATTAAAATTCATTATATTTTTTTATGATAAAATATTGAATAAATAACTAGGTAATATTGATGCTTTCATTAATAAATTATTAAAGTCATAATTAAAGTCATAGTGTTAATAATTAAATTATTAACACTAAAGCTTCTTGTTACAATTTACTTAGTTACAAATAAAGGGTTTTTCTTTTGCAAGAGAAAGAGAATTTAGTTTAATTTTTTATTATTTTCATAAACTATTATTTAAGTCATCAAAAGAGACTTAAAAAATAGGGAAAGATCAGGTAAAATTATGTTATCAACAACCAAATATAACTCAATTTTTGACAACAGTTTTATCATAAAACCATTAATTAATGGCAAAATCTTTAATAATTATTAAGACTGCAATTAATTTAAAATTTTTAATTAATTTTGAATATAATTAACTAATTATAGGTCGAAGACAAGCGAGTATTGATGTGTTTATACCGGAAAACATACATTTTATAAGTAAATCAGAAAAGAAGAAATTTGAGAAATATAATAAGTTTAATTTCGATGTTCAAGGTATTATTAACTAATTATTTGTGATATGAGAGACTTAATTGAAAGTATGTGTTTGTGTTCAGCCCTTTTCTCTGGTGTTGAAAGCGAACAATTAGAGCGGACGCGAGCCATCATTGAGTCAACTGATGTCGATATTAACAGGTATTTCGTAGACTTATTTATCAGTTAATGTAATGACCTTTTTCTCAATAGTTGTAATACTGAGGGATTCACTCCTTTAGACATTGCAATCATGACATTAAACTTACCGATAATCAAACTCTTGCAAAGTTATGGGGGAAGAGAGGGCTCTAACTGTAAGAATATTTACTAAATTAGTGTCAGTTCTGAAATTATTGGAAATCTCTTTGGATAACAAACTTTTAGTCGATTCGAAGGAAAATCGAGAAAAACAGTTAATGGCTTTACTAAAAGAGGCGGAACGTTCTGTTCTCGATTTAAATTTGACAGTATTTGGGGTCCTAACAAATGGTGGTCTCAGCGCTGCTCTTCTCAAAGTAGACATATATTCTGATCAGGTCTTCTTTAATTACCTCCTCTTATAAATACAGGAAAAGGAGCGTCAGTTGTATTTATGGGAGCGAAGACTCAAACTTTTGCAACGAATGAAAATTGGTTTCGATCGGTTAGGTATGGATTCATTGACTAAGCTTTCCATCATTTCTGTTTCATTGAGTTTTTAAAAACACAGAACCCCCCGACTCTCCCATTTGTCTACATCTCGAAGTCATTGGAGACCATTCTTTGCTTTTGAAATTTTGTGGACCAAACCCTCAAAACGAAAATAAAGTGATTGTCGTCACTAAATATAAAGGTTTGCATTCATTTCTCATAAAACATTGAAATGAAATTCTTTAATAATTCTATAATTGAGCGAAGGATCAAATTTTCTTATTATTTTATTACTAAATAATTAATTTATATTTATATTTAGCTTAAAAAATAAGACATTAAAACAAAAATAATTAATAGTAATCTTATACTACAATTAATTAATATTGAAATGATTGCAATTATAAACTTAGTTTACATAACTCTGAGCAGCGATTTATTAATACGATTCATATTTTCTATTTTTTTCCTTTTATTTCTAAAACATTTTTAGAAAACTTATAGAAAGGCCTTTAATTTCCTTTTTAATCGGAACTAATTTATGAGTAATTTTTTTCATTAATTCTGTTAATTTCATTCCAATCATTGGTTGTATTAGTGAATACTTAGTGAAATAACCTTGTTACTAACCTTGTCATTAATAAATAAGCGAATTCTTTTTTTCCCAAAATCTTATACAATAGTATCGAAGAATAAATATTATAAAAGTTTTATCGACAGTAAATAAATACAAATCTTATTCGATGGCAAAACCCAATAATTGATGAAATAGTTAATCATTTAATGTTTAACGAAGCGTAAAGTCTTTTATTTGAACCAAAAATATTAATTCATTCGGGATTTAAAGCAATTGAATGCTTTGAATCAATTGATGAAAACACTATTTGTAAATAAAACTTTGTCTGAACCCAATGTTGAGTCTTAAGAATATCAGTTACAGACTCTCAATACAGTAGTTCTGACACTAAATATGAAATATTGAATTTATCTTAAAATCTCTAAAAATGGTGAAACTTCTCGTTTTTTTTATAATCTGATATAAGGGATGACCCGATTAGAGATATAGAGAGGACATTTTATGACTTTTAAAGAGTTTTGATAGTTTATAGAGATTTATGATATTTCTTTATTAAAACTTAAAGTTTTATTTATTTTAATTATTAAAAGTTTTTTATTCATTATTTATTGAAAACTAAATTTTATTATACAAATAATTTGAAAAAAATTGGTTGCAGTGGAATGGAGCAAGGACAACTTCACTACAATTGATGGTTATCTTGAAGTAACAGATTTGCAAAAACTGGAAATAATGATCGATAAGTTAGAGAGCGGTCAAAACTATTTCGTTCGGTTGTCATCAGGCAATTGCAAGGGATTCTCCACATTCTCTTATCCGTCACCAAAAAGTGCGATCCCTTCGAGTGAGTTAATAGCATTGTTTTATAAATGTCTATCCATTTGTCAAAAGCAATTACTTTGAAGGTTGGCGTGACGTTCAAAAGCCATCACTCAATAGCGACAATCTCTTAAAATTAGACCAAATTTTCCAACAAATTATTGATTGTCGACAAAACTATTGTTCAGAAGTGAAGGGTCAGTATTTACAACTCTATGCAATTCTTGGACAGAGTTTAGTTACACATCAAACAAAGCAAAACTTCAAATTAATGTCAGGATTTCAGACAATATTTATGTGTAACCGAACCCTTTCCATAAAGTTAATGAAAAAGTTTTGCATTTGAGTTTTGCATGTTTATATAATATTTGAATTTTATTCTTAAATAAAATATTATTAATTTGACAGTTGTCTCAATCGAAAGTGATAGTGGTTTTCACCAAAGGAAAGGTCAGGTCCGTAAAAGTATAAAAAATCTGTTTGGATCGGCCACTAAATTCCAAAAGTCTATGAAAAGAGGCATTTATTTGGCGTCTCTTCTTTATAATGAGGATAGAATTCTTGTGACTAATGACGAGATATTACCTCTGATTGAGATAGGTAGGTTCTTAATTTTAACAACAATAATTTCATAAATACTTAAATCTTCTATGAATTATAATTAGAGCCAAAATTAGAGTTTATTTGAAAGGTGAAAATATCTGTACTACATCTGTATGATTCAATAATTTTAGTCAAATTCATTTAAAATAAACCCCGAAATGATATTTCACTGCAAAGCATTTCATACCTCAAGTCATGAATATATACAGAATGAACTAAGTATTTGCAACTTTGAAATCCTGGGATGTGGTAGAGGTAGTTTCACATGCAAAACTAATTATTAATAATACAAAATAGACAGTAGTGTTAAAATATGAGTAATTAGCCTTTTTTTGTATTATTAATAATTAGTTTTGCATGTGAATAAAAATTGAATGAATTGGAGTAAACTTTAAAGTTTAAACTATGAATAAAGTGAGTAAATTTGCACTATTCAAACAAGCTTATATTTTCACCTTGTTACTCATTTCTAATAGATAATCTTACTCTTATTACTCATGGTTTTAGTTTTCCTATTACTCATTCAATTTTTTTTCACAAATACTTTGTATTCAATAAAACTTTAAGACCCGATATTCGGTTGAATGATTGGCCGTTGGCACAAATTTTTTTATATTTATATTCTAATAACCAAGATGAATATCTTGATATTAGTTATTTTACAATATCAGAGGATCAACTTTATTAACTTCCTATTAAGAATTTATGAATAATTCTAATCATTAATTAAATCTTCATTTGAGCCATTAAATCAAATAATTAAATTGAATTCGTAGTCTTTTATTCAAATAATTTTATATATACGAAAAAATTTACATAATTTGAGCTAAACAATTGAGATATACTTCACAGATTGTACTAATATTAAATGACTCACTCCATTCAAGTTCTTGCATAATTTGTGTTAACTCATTCGATCCTAATTCAATGAAATATTCTTTTAATGGTTTTATATTTTCAATAATTCGATTAATTTTTGGATAAGAACTCAACCATCGAGTAACTACATGTCGTTTAAAATGTTTAAACTCTTTATCTACATATTCATAACTACTTTTAGCTTTTAAATTCTTTTCGCAATTCTTATAAAATGATTATATAATTTTATCATTTAATTTTTGAAATCAAAAAGCATTTGAATTAAGTTTTAGTAAGCCGTATTGTGAAACAAAAGAAAGTTGCAGTTTCCTTTGATTAATCATAGATTTTGATATTTTAGATTGTATTAAATAGATTGTCTGCACCCATAGTTAACATCCGTTATCTTATGTTAATGCAATCTTGTCTTCAATTTTTAGGTTTTTTTTCAATCGTTTCAATCAAATGTTTAAAATTAGCTTCGTTAAAATCTCCGTAGAAATCGAGTAAAAATTATGATTCCAGTATTTAAGTCAAAGTATTGTATCGAAATCGGAAACAACTTTATATTTCTTTTATTAGAAGCATCTGTTGTCATTGTAAATGATTTTCCTTTGACTTTATTCACATGTGTTTCTATTGATAGCTTGCACAAAACTCTTGTCACCTTACTCTAAAATTTAGTTCTTTCGCATTGAAATGATTTACAAATTTTTGAATCGTTTAACAAAATCTTCAATTAACTGATCTCATAGTCGGTCGATCGATAACTCAAATGATGGCTAATATTATGAAATGTAAGACATAACTCACAAACTGCTACCACATTTGAATCTTTGTTATTATTATCATCAAATAGAACCATTTTTTGACCCAACATATTGCCTAAACTATTCTTCTTATGTAAATTTAACTTTTCATTAACCTTGACCGCCGACAAACTTATTGATCTAACAGTAAAGTCTCGATTACAATACGAACAGTTAGCCATGAATTCATTCTTTCCTCTTTTAACCAATTTTTTTATTCATTTTTAAGGATCCAATCATCACAAAAACGATTTAAGCGTTCAGAACTCATATTTATCAACAAAAATTATTAAAATGACTCTTTATCTGAATTATATTTTATTATAAATTAAAAAAAATTTAATTAAAACTTATTAAAGTCAATAATTTATTTGTGAAAGACTTGTACTTAGTTTTGAATTATATGGTTACAAACGATTAGTTTATTTGTGTATTATATGACTGAATTTATATCAATTATACAATATCCTAAAAATTTAAAAATAATTTTTCAAAGAAATAAAATTTGAAGTAAATCTTATTTATGTGATATTAATATTTTATGAACATACACATACTCTTGTTCACAATACCAATTCAGTTCACAAAACCAGGTGTTTACTATATATTTATCCAAAATTAATACAAAAAAGATTATACACTAATTATTGAAGATTAAACAATAAATTTTGTTTGTTTAAGGATTTAAGCTTTATCTTAGATATTTATTTGACTAAATATTTTTTTAAAAATCTTCAAAAAATCAGTCAAATGTAATGAACGAGTCGACTCATTGATAATATATTATAATGCGATTAAAACTGGATTCATTCTTTTTAATAATATATTTATATATATTTTTTAATTTAATTCTCTTATTTGAGAATATTTTATAGTAATATTTAATAAATGTATAAAATGTTTGTATCACAATTCGTATTACTAATAAAACTTTAGTTCACAAAACTATACTTATTTTAAAATAGAATTTTATACAAGGGGTTTGGTTTATAAGTTCATAAAACTCGACTCTTCACAAAACTAGAGTTCATAAAAGTGGGTATAATTTTAACATTATTTCTATTGTATTTAAATGGTTAAGATATTTTAGCATATGTTCACAAAACCTGGTTTGTTCCCAGAACAAGTTGTTCATAAAATTTGCAGATTAAGTGTATTTTCACTTATTTAAATGTAAATAAAATAATGCTTTCACTAAAAAATTTAAAAAAATTAGTTAACACAAGCGATCAATTTTATATGTTTACTCGATATCCTCCAATTAAATGCTTAACTCAAACCATTAGTTAACTCAAATAGTGCTTTACTCAATTGGTTATAGTCTACAATTTATTTATGCCTTTGGTGTTAGGGTTTTATGAATTGCTTAACTCAATTGATTAGTTAACTCAACCAATGCTTTACTCAACCGAATGGGGACTGTATTCGTAACAAAAATTTAATACAAACGAATTCTTAATCAAACATTAAGAATTGTAATTAAATTTGGAGGGAAATGTATAAAACTAAGTGGAAACGACGTTACAATTGATATAAACAACAAATTATTAAAACACTCATTAACTCAATACAAAAGACGAATAAAAAAGTTAGAAATTTTATAATTTAGTGCTAAAAATATTATTATTTCATTCATAACATTAATAAATATTAAAAATAAAAATTTATTCAAATGAAAAGAAAAACTTATATAACAATAATTTACTTAAAATAAACAAAAGAGAAATTTATAATTAAATTTCAAATATAGGACCCTTTACGTCAATTCCTTAATAATTATAAAGGTATTTATAAGTTACTGCCCATACAGTGAAAGCCTAGAAGGCGGCTACAAATTTCTGGGTGGTTGTGTGATAAAACATTGATGTCTGGATTAACATAAAGTCCCAAAATAAGGACAGAACTGTTATTAACACAATTAATAGTCTGACTAGGGAATATACCGATGCTGTCGATGGAATCTAATAATAAGAATAACATGGTTAAATTCTGTGAAGCAAGCTGATTAAGAATCCTAAGTCAAAATATGCTAATGACCATTTTAAAGAATAAAAAAAATGGTTAAAATATATGAAAGATGCCTTAAAAAGCTTTCAAAAGAAAGCTTAATTTTTAACTTTAGCACGGTCACTATTAAGTTTAACATTTTTGAGTAAACTCAAATAATTGACAAAGTTTGTTGTTTAATGTTTATTTATTTTGTGAATGAAAATCAATAATAAAAATGAAACAAACATTTATAAAAAATATTGTATATTCAAATAATCCATATTTTCATAAAAATTATTAAATAAATATATATTAGTTCACAAAACATAAATTGCAAATTTCAAAATGGCTTTATCTATAAAAAATTCCTGTCTAATTTGAGTTTACTCAAAAATGTTAAACTTAATAGTCACCGTGCTAAAGTTAAAAATTAAGCTTTCTTTTGAAAGCTTTTTAAGGCATCTTTCATATATTTTAACCATTTTTATTCAGTCTTTAAAATGGTCATTAGCAGATTTTGACTTCAGATTCTTAATCAGCTTGCTTCCCAGAATTTAACCATGTTATTCTTATTATTAGATTCCATCCACAACTTCGGATTAATCCCTAGTGAGCGTTAAAGAGATCTTATTGTATAGAAGAAACTGTTGTCCACTCATTTGGATCAGCTCTTGGTTTTCATTGTTAATAATCTGTTCGAAAAAATGATGTCCGAAAGGCTCCCAACCTATCATTACAGCAAATCCTTCGATCAGAATTAGTTTATAAAATATTAAAAATAATGTGTGGCCACTGATATCAAACCCACGAAAACATTTATATACATTTTGTATACAAACTATCTTCAAATAATTGCCCCCATCTATGGATAAACAGTAACCGGTTATATCTTCAAAATACATGAACAAATTGATTGATATAAAACAAAGGATACTATTTATCAAAGTTCTTAAGATTTGTGGCGTCCGTAAAAAAGATAAAAATTGCTTCTATTTGATTAACTTATTATTAGTATTACCATAATTATTTAAATGAACAAGCTATAAAAAAACGAAAAGAAATATATTTTGTAATAATAAAACAATTTAACATTAATTTAAATATTTATTCATTTTGTTAACCAATAATTTTAAACAAAAGCACCAAACCAAACTTGTTAAAATTATCAAATGTCGAATATATTATAATAATATTATATAAGATATTTAAATAAAATACTAAATCAATAGTAATTAAAATATACTTTATATACATCTTACAATTGTCAACAGTTATCTGCAAAACTGTCTTGGCATTATTTAACTGGTTAGAAGTGGAATAAGCAGTAAACCGTGACAATGATTTTATATCCTGCTTTATAAGATAAATGATTAAATAGCTCAAAATAGTGATCCTTACCGAAAACAATTGGCTTTTTCACCTTTTTAATTATTAATAATAGAATATTTGAAAGTTCGATATTAAATTAAAAATAATATTATAAATTTTAATAAATGTAAAATTATTTGTCTTTTTTTTTCTTTGAATTCAATGCATTGCAATTTTAAAATTATTTGTTTGTTTCTTTTTATTAAATAAGTTGAATAAATAATTGAACCATGGGCGAGTTATATTTAATTAAGATATTTATATATAATTTTATATATCTACATTCATAATAAAATCTGGATTAATTTTTTAGTATTTATATCCTCTTTTGTTTATATATTATAAAACAAACTTGAACACATTTTGTACTATATATTTACTTAATTTTGTATTTTATAAATAACATATATAAAACTCTCATTAAATATAATCCGGCCACTGTTCACTAGCTCATTCAAATAAAAGTAATTTTGTTGTGAAATTTATTTTTCCTTAAGATTTTTCAATACATCGAAACATTTTTAAAATTATTTAACTAAAAGTTTTTAAAATTTATATAATTATATATTCCTATTATAAAAATTATTGCATGCAGTTTTATTAAAATTAACTCTATTAATAAGATTAAAACTGATACAAATATTCCCATAAATAGTAGATAAAATAAATCACATAAGTTGTCCAAGCTAATATTTACAAAATCATCATTAAATTGATTAATATTCTGTACTTTAATTAACCAAGCTTGGTAATATTTTTGATATATTTTTAATTCTTTAAATAATAAGCGATTTTTCCAAAGACTAAACAAACCCGATTGTTTACTTTGTGATATTCTGTTAAAAATAAACTATTACAGTTTTTCCCACTTCAAATTGGTAAGTGGGCAAATGATTTGAGCCAAACCTGTAAAGTGAGCAAATGATTTGGTCCTCTCATCAAATGATTTGAT
>JAQFZM010003509.1:0-10998 GCA_034695785.1 Galumna obvia
AGATTTGGATTACAACCAACTAAAGTGTTTTGTCGTCGTTGTAAGAAGGAAGTATTGACCAAGACCATTTTAAGAAGAGGTGATCTTTCCTCAGATTTATGCGTTTTACTCTGTATTATGGGCTGTTTCTGTGGCTGTTGTCTGATTCCACTTTATTGTTGTGAATCTGCTAAAGATGTGGTACATATGTGCCCCTCGTGTGGCAAAGAGTTAGGGGTATATGACGTGGGGCTAAATGAAGGCATTTCAAAGTATATTGGATTTCACGGTCAGTCGTAGCCATCGATGTCTTGAATAAATAATTTGTATCCAAACATTAATAAAGAATTCATTTTAATATAAAATACTATAATTCTATAAATAAGTGTTAATTCATTGACGAATAAAAATTTTATTATTTGCAACTTATTGTTAATTATTTTGTATTATTTTAACCAAGTTATGTTAGCTCTTTAACCGAAATATTTTATGTCTTAAAATTTGATCATGATTGATTAAATCCGTTATTGTTGGTAACGTTTATCTTGTTCCTTTTGCATGTTTTATCTTCAATTTCAGAATATTCTGTTAAATCATTGACTTATTTTATGTTTTGTGTTAACCTTAAAAACAATCATTAATTGTTTCACTCATTTATTTAAAATTATTTTCACTTAAATTAAAGATTTGAGTTCTATATTATTAATTAAGTTCTATATTATGTTCTACTTTTAGTAATTTTAGTAAATCTTTAGCTTTGAATATGAGTCACAGTAATATTACCATGGCCTGAGAGGACAGCACTTAAGTCAAACCTAGAGTCAAAAGAGAGACCCTTTTGTGTCCAATAATTCAAATTTGAAAAATAAAGCAAATTACTTCAAATTTGTTTTAACAATAATAGACTTTTAAAGCCTAAGAATAACCTAAAAAAATATTGTAATTAATGAGTTTTAATTTTTAAAATTTAATTCATGTAATTAAAATAAGCATGTTTAGCTAGGTAAAGTGATTCATTTTAATTTATAATTCAATTTCTTATAACAGACTTATTTAAAAGTATTAAATAAAGCTTTTTTAAAAATATTATATATTATATAATTTGTATTATGTATATAAGTGAAAGTGAGTCTTACATACAAATTGAAGAACTTTTCAGATAACACTTATATTAGAATGACATTATTGATGCTAGATAATATTGAACTTGATTTATTTAAAGTTATTTTTTTGAGAAATCCTTGAAATTCAAAAATATAACATTTAATAATATTTTGAATTAAAATAAATTTAATCATTAAATTTAGTTTAATTTAATTTAATTTGTAATATACAGATATAGATTATAATATCATGATCCATTCATTAAATTGATCATGGTAAGTCAAAACAATTTTATTTCAAAAACAAATTTTGATTATTTAAATTTGTTAGAAAACTTTTTCTCGAAATTAAAAGAAGTGAAACGATTGAATAAAAATGTTTAATTTGGTAAGAAAGGAATTGATCTAGGTATAGTTCTCGTTAATTGAAATTATAGTTATATAAATGAATTGTTTGAAGTATTGTATGTTTAGTGAAAATCGAGTTAAGTTCGATTATATCGAAAGTAATGGAAATGTATATATAATGTTATGAAAAAAGGCATAAATCTGATTACATTATATCCATTTATCCTGTTTTAAGTTTGAATGATTGCAATGAAAGGACTGATTGGAGGAACTATTCTCTGAGCGATCCCTTCGATTGAGATTCTCTTCATCTCAATGTAGTTACGACTGATTGCATTCCTATTGTGAGTGGAGTTTCCGCAGATTTTAGTTATGTATTGTCATCTCATATACTCATATCGTCACATAAGTCACATAACTGTTCAGTTTATTGAGGCATAGAATATGTGCTTCTTTTATGATCGGCTCAACAGCACAACAGTAGATGAGAGACCAGACCTTCTATTCCTAGACTATGAGTGTCTTTTCTATTCGTTAACATCCGGTCATTCTTATGGCACAGAATATTACTCTTATAGTAAATGCAATTTTGTCTCCGATATTGTATTACTATTAAACCAATGTTTTATACAAAAACGTCTATCAATCGAAAGATAACCTCAATCTCTGGCAAAAAGTTGGGACCCAAATGTTTCTCACGACTCACCACTCTTTCAATTATTTATTATATCGTAAATATTATTTTAATCTCTTCGGGAAATAAAGAATTAGTTTTTCTCTTCAATATCTTAATCATAATCTCTGTTATAAAACTTATTTTGTTTTTATTTATATTAAATCCAAACATAATTTCCAAAACTAAAGCCTCGATTCAAACAAATGACAAAAAAAGTTAATACAAAATTGATTACAATATATAGAACACAATCTGAGGACTTTATGCAGGAATAGTTTGTTTTTGTTGTTCAACTACTTAATTATCGATAACTTTTTGGATCGGAAGAACTGATAAAATCTCTTTAAATAATTAACTTTTTTTATGCTTTTATCTAATGAGCAAAAAATAAATTTTTAAACTCTATTTAAACTCTAATTTAAGAGACTTTCAATTTGTTGTTAAGTGTTTATTGGATGCTATAAAATACGACAAAATTAGTTAATATTTTACTGTCGTTACCATTACTTAATATAAAAGTATTACATAATTTAAGGACAAATTTATAAATAGTTATCAAAAGAAAAAAATAATTAACTAACTTTACTTTATTTATCACTAATTATTATTAATTATCATGCACTTTTTTGTCGTTTCAAAGTTCTTTTTGAGATATATATGTTATATATCAGAATAATTTCCTTCAAATGATAAGTAATTTAAATACAAGTGATATACAGTAGAGAACACTCTTTTATAGTTTATAAATACTTACAACAAAAGTTCATATATTATGTAATTAATATGTTTGGCAAGATAATTTTTGAACATAAACTTTGATAGATAAAAGTCTTATGATTGGTCTATATATGAATATTCTTGATTACTGAAAGAATGTTTCAATTGAACTCGATATCAATAGTACTCAAAAATACTTATGAAAAAATTCCGTTTCAAAATTGTGTCCAAAAAATTCAATATTTGATTCTTTTGTCCATTTATTCCTTCCGGCAGTTATTCACTAAAATATATGGATTTTTACGAATGAATAGAGAGAACTAACTTTGCTTTCAATTTAAGAAATATTTTTGTTTTTCAAAAATAATTTCAATGTTTTCACTGAAAATTTTTTGAAATTTCATGAAAACCACTCTTACGTGAGTCCAACTATTTTGAAACAATCATAAGAGAAGTCTCTCTTATATTTTGATTAGATGTCTGTCCTCTCTTTTAGACATTGTTTTGTTAGTCATTCAAGAGAAGGACTTAGACTAAAGTAATGGTAAACACTCTCTTCTTTTCTAACTAAAGATATTTCACTGAAATTCAAATAAAATTAAATTCTTTTATTCGTGACTTCAGTCATATAAACTTTATATTATAAATAAAGTATAAAAAATGTTTGAATTTTCCTAAATTTTATGTATTTGTTTAATACATCATTTGGTGAAACAAAATAAAAAATGTTTACTCATTTGAAAACTCCATATATTGAAGGCTTTTTTTCCAGTAATAAATTATTATTATTTTTACATATTTTTGACTTTAAAATAAGAATTTAATAATTTTTTAAAGTGATTTCATACATAAACTATCAATACTTTACTAGAAATGAATTTAGTGGTGAAAGACTGGATGGCATTAAAATTAATTAATGGTTACCAAATGCTTAGGAATTCTTTTTAGATTATGTGACTCATTATCCCTATTACTAAAAATAAGTTTATTAATGAAATCAAATCCCTTTCATTAAACAATAAAATGGAATTTTCGATTTGAAAATAAACAAATTAACTTAAAACTTGATAGTTTACATTCTTCTGTTAATTGAATTTTTATTATAAGATCTTAGATCTGAAAACTTTGATAATTTAATTATTCTTTTTTTTTGTGAAAAATGAAAGTAAGATAACATAAGACCAGAGTTTTGGTAAAACAGAAATGTTGTCAAACGGAAAGCTTTAAGAAATTATTTTTATATTTCCCTAAACTTAAATTTAGGACAATTTTGTTCAAAACATAACAATAAAATTAATTCATCTAAACATCAAATAAAACTCGAATTAATCATTTGTTATCTAAACGTTTTGCTCTTAAGAGTTCTTCAATACTCTTCTTAAAAGTTTGAATCTTTGCTTTAACTTTATTTTGAAACAAAAAACTACTTTCAACTTATAATACAAACTAAATCTTCTTAAAGAAGGAAACAATAAACTATTTCTCATTAACTCATTGAAAGCGTCCCGAATATAACAATTGGCAACAGTTCTGAGCCTCTGATATAAGAGTTGCCAAACAAATAGTTCCCTCTTTTATTATTTCTCTATGCAGTGATGTTCAACACTCACACAGAATAACACAGACTATCCTTTTATGAGAATAATTCTTATTATGTATTTGAGATTAGATATGAACTTGGAATAAATGCAATTCTATTTGAAAAATGACATTCAAATACAATTTGTATTTTAATTCTTTTTCACAATAATTTTATTTTCATTTTATCTTAACTTTTATAACAATTTTAAAGAATAATTGATATTTTAGTCATTACTAATTGAAATATTTAGGTATCAAATATTTTTAAAAAAAGTGGCACACCCTAATTATGAAAAGTGGTATAAGTGGTACCCCCTAATTATGGGATTAGACAACTTAGACAACTCTGTAAAGTAAATAATGAAAGTTAAGTTAAATCAGACAAAAATGAAAACAATTTTAGAAATAAAAAATAATTAATAATATTTCTGTAATTTATGTTAATTAAGAATTTAGAGGATCTGATTCTGATTAAGATTAATTGGATCCAGATTAAGATGTCTGCAATTAAAGCTTTTGTTCCAAAAGTATTCTACAAAGAAATTATGAGTTTTAAGCGATGAGAACATCACAACATTCAAAGAGAAGACAAAAATTTGTTGTTGTCTTCCAAAACCTTAAATCGGATATTCAGGTCTCCAAACAATAATTGAAGTAAAGTTTAATTATTATACTTTTATTCAGAGAATCTCATCGTTACAAACATCGGGAAGAGGGCGAACGGCCTCATTAACTAATAGGAGAGTTTATCTGATACTAGAGAGCAACCGAGCGATCACTGGTTTGAGTGCTCTCTAATATGGCATTTGTTGTGCCCTTCGTTCAGATGTTTATTCAGTTCATTCAATAGTTAGCGAAATGACTGAGAAATACAGAGAATTATGTGTTCACTACTCAACTCTGGGCTAAATCACAATATAATGCGTTGTCTCCGAAGAAAGTCGTTTGAAATTAGGGCTCATTCTAGTCATCAATGCATGAAATGACGATAACTATGACTCGGAGACAAAATTACATCACTTATGGCTAAGAGAGAGACCGCATCCGAAGAGATCGCTTCATCTGATTGTGAGAGAACTCTATTCTTCTAATATTACACCAAATGATAAACAGATAACTTATCCGTAAGAATGGGAGCGGCGGATGACTACAGCATTCAAACACTTTAATAGATGTTTAAAATGAGTGTAAATGTTATGTCGCTATAAATTATATTATATTATATCGACTCAATTGAGTCAATGTTTTTATTGATTCCTATAATTTATAGTTTATTTCCTGACTTTTATTTCGACTAATTTTTTCTTATTCCTCTCTTTTTCTCAGTCATGGCTCAGAATTTTTGAGCACTGAATAGCACTGAATACTTGGAATAGACTTGTGATCGCTCTGATCGTCATTTTGTCAGATCCTCTTTGATTAGATTAGACTGACTTTTGAAGCATAAGAAAAATAAGAATTTTTTTCTGTCGTTTTTGGAGTCAATGGCAGTCAATGACAAGAGTTAGAGCCAATCGTTTACACAATTGATAGCATTTTATTTAGATCTGAATCTCTATCTAAATATCAGAACTTTTGTGATCATATAATTGGATTATCTTTAATTCGCCATAAATGTTGACACTCGGGACTATACAATCTATTTGTGTCTATTTGTATCTAGCACAATATTCTGATAAAGCATTAACTTGAGAGATAGGGAACTGTCCCTCTATTCCCCTGCAAGAGAGCTTTCCTACAAATTAATAGCGACGTTGAGGTGATGCCCAACGATTCACTTCATTGACTCTTAAACTGACCGTTGATTTTATAAGAGAAGTGACCAAACATTTTATAAGAATAAATCGATTAAAAACTTTGAACACTTTTGTGTCAATACATATAAATAGAGTACAACTACTGATAATTTTGAAAAAAGTAAGCGTTTCTTCAAATTATCATAACTTGAAAAGAGCTCCGATTGAATTACACCGAAAGGCATACTCGGAATTATCAGCTATTCTTCATGTGTTTTAACTGAAACTCTGACGGGAAGTGCACCGAAACGATACCAATTTATCAAATGAAGAGATGATAAAAGTTTTTGACTTTGAATTCTATATTTATATATAATTTCTTTAAAAATTAGATAAAATCTTAGTTTAAAAATAGTTAATATATATATAAGAATTGAATGAAGTTTTTTGTGACCAATTAATTAATTAATTAATAATTAACTAAAATTGTAATTTTATAGAGCATATTATAAGAGAGTTTTTGAGATAATTTGTCAGTCGTGTTGAGCACAGGCATCGGTGTTGAGCGTAGGCTAAGCGTACAAATGCATAAATGCATGACATGCATGACCTGCAAACAAAACTAAAAATAACGGCACACGAAAACTCGCTAATACAGAGCACAGATACTCTGAATTGCACCGCATATTGTACTCTAAACCGAACATCACTGATAGACATCTGAGCATCAAATTCATGAAAATGGGACCCAAATAACAGTTTTATTTCTTTTAAATGCTATTTAAGTTCCTTAAAAGACAGTTGATGTGAGTGTCAGACAGAAAATAGAAAGCGATGCCATTCCTTTGTTTTATTTTTTTCAACAAAAGTTTTTACTTCTCTTCCCATAGAGTCAACAGATTTCAGAGGAGGTGTTAAACACAGTTTCGTCATTAAAGATATTTTACTCAAAAAATGAATGATTAATGAATTATAGGCGAAAAAAAGATAGGAATTGTATTCGTTGAAAGTCTTGGCTTATAAACAATAAATCTGTGCTAAGACTGGATCAGTGAGTAATGAAGAATCAGATCAGACTTCACCCAAAATTGATGGCATTTCGAGTGTCGAAAACATATTCTTAAAAACCCTACCCTTTAGTCAATCCATGAGTTGTGTCACAAAAGTCTACGATTTAAAAATAATGGATTATTTGTAAATTCCAACGAAAACTTTAGGAATAACTTTTCTCAAAGAAAACTATTCCTACAATAATATCGATACCAAAAACAATTTATTTTGTTTTGATATCATTTTTCAAATCAAATAATTAAAGATAAGATGGAAGTCCAAAACGACACTAAATGACATTCCGTTCCCTCAGTTTCCCTGAAATTTCTGACAAAAATAATAATCATTTGGTTTTGACCAGAAATATGGACAACTGGTCTGTGCAACAACTTATAACTTTTATATAACTTATATTCCGATTGATTTTAAATTCCATAAAAGTTTTTGGCACAGCTGTGGACAACAGTCAAGAGTTTAGGCCCAACACTGTGTTTAAGACAACAAAAACATAACTTCACAATTGATTTATAAATATATGTACGAAAAGTATGAAAAGTGTAAAATCAAATATATTTGTATCGCCAGACAAAAGGCGTACGTTTTCTGATTTTTAAAATCACTGATGGATTAGAGAAAAAAAGAGCTCTCAAACAGAGGATAGAATACATGTATGTGAAGAACTCATCGCATGTGGTATGGCATCAGGTTTTTAAGCGTAAACTTTAGGGTTGCCTTTCACAATTATTGCCTCTCTCTCTCTCTCTCTCTCTCTCCCCGTCACTCTCTTCCTCCTCCCGTTCCTCTACTGTCTCAATGTGAGGGCACAGTTGGATGTTTGGCTCATTTTACTCTTTGTTCTATTTTAAATGCATAGCATTTAAACAAAGTTTTGTCACTCTATTCGCTCTATTCTTAAATATAAGCCTTAAGTGTAATGAGAATAAGAAATTTAGATTATTTTTATAAACAGAAAAGAATAGAAAGTGAAACGAGACTGAGTTGGAGTCTGAGCCCAATTTATCATTCTTTGTATTCACATAAATATTGTCCGACAAAACACTGCATAATATAAGTATTATTTGTCAAACTTTTTGAATGCATTCAAATATCAAAGAAAGTGATTGTTTTAGATATATATTCAAGTAATTAGTTGTGAGTAAATAATGCTTTCAATCAATCGATTTAAAAAAAAGTGTCAAAAAGTGATTATATTTTCAATTAATCAAATCAAACAACTCTTATAACTCATTAAAGTTATAATAAGTTATTAAATAAGAAAATTTGTATTTATTTTTAACGATATTTTTTCTACAAAATTAAACAGAAGAGCAAATTGGATGCGATGAGTGATATATGGCTCAAACCATTACGTCTCTCTAGTTTTCATACAGGAAATGGTGAGTTCACTTGTTCTGAGCTATTTTTGTTCTCACAATCAAACGTTGTGTCGCTGACGACACCATTGTCTTCAGTTTTGTTTTCAAGTCCGCGATTCAATATTGCCTCTGATTACCACTAATTGCCAAAAACAAAGTGATTTCGCACATCATACCCTTTCCACCCCTATATTGACATTGAATTAACCATTATATTGGCCACTCATAATATAAACATTTTTGCAATCTAGCACACTTTGCCAAATATTTTCTTAAATTTGACAATAAATCAGTTAAATTCTGGAATTAATTAAATTCTATTTAAGTCATTAAAACTATTATTGGATTTTTTTGGACAAAGAGTTTAAATTTGAGCCAATTTTATACAATAATTAATTATTTATTCACTCAAATTAATTAAAATATTTTATTGTAAACTCAAAACTTTAATAAAACTAAAAATTGACCCAAAATTCAGTCATTAATTATTTAATGTCTAAATATTTCAAATAAATTCCTAAAAGTTATTCAAAAAAATTTATAAAATGTTTATAATTTCTAGAAATTAAATTTACCATGATATTATTGTATATTCAAATTGATACTAAAATTAAGGTCAAGGTTACCATGCAACTTTTCCTATTACTTATTAAGATTATCCAAAATGTGAAAAACATTTAAATAAAATAAAACTATTGCTATGAGTTTGAAGTTTAAACTAATTGAAAGTCATTCAAACTCATCGGTTAATCAGTAATTTACTGATTATGTGTTAACTTATGTCCAGTCATCAACTTTTAGACAACTCTAGGTTTTATAGTTTTCCATATTATTATTTATTACTATAACTTTATACCAGTTATTAATATCAGGTTTTTTATTTAAACCACTCATATATTTTCATATAGAGGGCTCAAATATTTGATTATATCCATTGAAAATAATCATGAGTGTGCATTGACCATTTGCTAGATTCAAACAATTCATTACATATTTTTACCAAGTTAAATCTTTTCAATAAGTTTTATTTATTAAGAAAAATTTCATTTTAAATAACATATTTTATTTTAATAAATACTTTCCTTACTCATTGAAATTATGTTATAAATGAGTAACTTTAATGTGCTTGCACAAATCACATTACATACCAACCAAATTTTCTAAGAAAATGTCTAAAAGTACATTGTTGATTTAAATTTTGAATTCAATGTTAATCAAAAAACATATAAAACTCTAAATTAAATGAGTTTCAAAAGAAACTTAGTTTTGTCAGTGAAAGTATCCCTTTCCAACTGACCAACTAAAGAGAGGACAAACAACAACTTTTGAAACCCTATCAATGGTGTTGTTTTCACACCCCATCGAAACGACGACTTAAAGATGTGTAGAAAATACTGATTTTGTTTTTCATTTATTCGTTTTTTTATTTAACCCAAAGTTAGTCATTAAAAAGAGAAAGAATTATATATTTATTTTGTCTGGTTTAAAAAAAAATTTACATGGTTAATAAGCAAGTCAGTTTGCCAAATGATTTTTTTTAAAATTTCGAACTAATATTTTACGAAATTTGCAAAATAAAAAACAGTTGAAAACAGGTTTAGTTGGCGTTTGCTATCAATTTGTTAGTATAAATGATAGGATGGGGTGAATAGTAGTGAAGAACCATTACTTGATGTCATTTTGTGTGAAGAATTTTTACGGTTGTCTTATCATTAAATGAGTCCAACTCTAAGCAGATTCTCTTTTCAAATATTTTTCACTTTTGAAAACATTTTTGTGAAAAAACTTATAAAAAAATTAGGGTTTTTGGTTCGTATCCGAACTCTTGACTGAGTAGTGAATAAAGTGAAGAGAAGTGAAGAGAAGGGCAGTTAAACTGATTGTCTGCTGTGATATCTGTTCCCTAAACTTATGTATATGTCAAGTGTTTAGCGCCACTGAATTCGTCACTATTTGACAGAATATATTTCAACCGATTCTTAAGAGTTATTCCGTTGACTAAGAATTCAGTCTTTCATTGACTCGTTATTCGCGAGCACTGAAGCACTGGAACGAAGTTTGCTTTACAGATGAGCTGAAGACTGAGTTGAGGCACCCTTTCCTCTCCTCTCTGCTAATACATAATTCTTTTCATTACTTCCGGACATTGGCGTCTTTGGACTCCCAGTCCTTAATCATTGGCTTATTTTTTGAGTCATTCTCTGTTTGTTCTATATTTTAGTCACTGTTTTTAGTCTTTGATTTTCAATTCTATCAAAACTGGTATTAATTTTTGTTTGCAAACTATAAGTTCGGAAATAATTCGTATAACGATGTCGTCAAACGTCGCAAATGAACTTTGAATTTACACTTGAGGTCGGAATATAACAAATATTAGACAATACGTCTCTCTCTCTCTCTCTCTCTCTCTCTCTCTCTCTCTCTCTCTCTCT
>JAQFZM010003510.1:0-10995 GCA_034695785.1 Galumna obvia
AAAGTTTATAAAACATTTATTTTAAATATTTTCAGAATTAAATTAAAAAGTTGTCCACTAATTGTAATTAAACATAATATTATTGACTATTAATTATAATATTAAAAATAAAAATCAAAACTATGAATAAATTTTAATCGTTATAATTGATTCTAAAACAATACACATTAATGTAATAAGCTAGCTAATTTGTTAAAGTAGAAGCATATAAGTTTTATAACCCAGGTTCGAGTCTTGAGTGGTTAACTTTTTTTTCAATATTTAATCGTTAATTGAATCTAAAATTTTATTAATTTTAAAAAAATATATAATTTCTATTAAATAAATTATGCAATAAATCATTAGAAATAAATTTATTTATTAATTAAATTTCAAATATTCAATAAAATATTTAACAAAAGAGAAAACTTTTAATAAAAACCTTTAATAAACTAAAATAATATTCAAATGATTTATGGATTCAAAACTTGTGACAAAAGTGATATAAAACCCAAACATTGAATTAAACGAATACATCATCTTCTTCGCCATCACTTTCCTTTACTTTTCTTTTGTGTAATTCATTGTTTAACAAATAATAACACGAATAACAGTGAAGCCAAAAATCTATTTATATTTCCAACAATTTCTTTTATATTCCAATTATTATGAAAACGATTCCATACTAATGAACGCTGATTTTATGAACTGTTGTTTGTAAACAAATAATATTATAAGAAAAAGGGTTAACACATATAATTCATAGCAAATCTGTCCTAAATAACAGTTCTAAAGACTAAAGGAGTAAATATTCTTCAATAGAAGACAAGTATATCAACGATAATATCTTTATTCAAATGTTTTTACTCTTTTTCTTCAATGAAATGTTTGTTGACATCAATAGTAGGGTTTTAGTCCTTAAACACATGTGCTCTTATGAAGACGTGATCCAAACCTGAAGACACACTTCTGATGTATTACCTCACCGATAGTTATAACTAATCCTTAATTTAATGCTAAAAATAAATACAATTTCGATTAAAACATAAAAATAAGTCAAACCTTTGTTCACATAATTGTTGACTTTTTTATAGATATTTTAACGATTTTTGCCAAAAGAATCCCAAAATTAAAGCCCTTCACCTTTGTTAGCGAAGAGATTTGGGGGCCATATTTTATGTGATATGCATCCGTTCATATAGTGCATTACGTATAATCATCTGATATGAAATCATTAAATAAATTCATTTATTTATTTGTTTTGATTGTAATCGATTGTTATATTGATTACAACTGTAAATAATCTTTATATTATTTATAAGTTTTTGATTTAAATCAATATATCAAACGATCATAATCAATTCAATTAAATAAATGATTTTACGATGATATACGTAATATACTATTTGAACGGATGAATATCACATAAAATGTGGGGCCCAAATCTCTTCGCTAACAAACGTGAAGAGCTTTAACTAAAATATTGTTGTCTTCAAATCGATTGTCGTTTAAAATATAATTTAATTATAGTTTTTGAGGATTTTCTTCTTTTTTTGGTTCAATTGATTCTTGAATTTAATCGCCATTTCTTTAATCTTTTGTTTTTAATGAAATAAAAAATTTGTTTTATTTTAATAATAATTAAATTAATATTAATTCCATTTGAAACGAAATGACTTTTACTTGTAAACAAAACACAATTGTATTCATAAATTGAATGCAATTTATAAATGATGTGATAATACATTAATGAAAGATTAAAATAGAAACGGTACGTTTTGATTCCATTTGGGATTTTTTTAATTCTATACAAACATTACGTAATATAATATTATATACAGTCGATTATTAATATGTTAGTTAACAATATGACCCGCCCCTTAAGAATTCTAATAATGTCAACACTTCTAATATTATTAATTATTTTTAATTTATTTAATTATTGTTTTCGTTTCAGTTAATAAACAAAACAAAAAAAATTGTTATTAAATGAGACTTCAATTAAAGGTTTGTTTTCAGTAAATATTAAACAATTATTTAATTATTTTAATTAATTTTATTTATAATTATTTATAGTTTTAAAAGAATTGATTTGCGGTTCTCTAAAGAGATAATACAGTTAAAGTTCGATAGCGTGAACCTGATCGAGGATGAAGATTTGGTTCACGCTATTGATTAGTTCACCCAATCGGTTATTATAGAAACAATTGTTCTATTCGATATAATTCCCAATCAAAATATATAAAAATGTAATTCAAGAAATTATTTAGTAAAATATTGGGTAATTATTATCTGAATTGGCCAAATAAATGTTTGACTTACCACTTCTCTTCTCAAATTATTAAGTGAACCCATTAAATGTTGATATTACTTTCTGAAAAATATTTCTGTAAATTATTGATATAATCGATAGCTTTAGAAGAGTTAATCTGTTTGCAATTTGTAGTGACACTATTTTTTTACTTCTTATTTGTTTGATCCAAATGACAAGAGCTTTCCCTACCTCCTAATATTTGGCTACGGAGACTCTGGACTTTGTTTTCTTATAATTTGTTTGAAGAGTTATCACAAATTTCGATAATTTTGTTGCCATTATGAATAATTTGATTTATATTTAAATAATACTTGAGATTTTGATCACTTAATATCACATTTTTGTCGACACCGTTTCTTACTTTATTAATAATTTCATACTTTTCCTGATTTAAAATTTTTTCATTATTCAAGATATTTTTAAAAACAATTTGATGAAACTTATTGAAAAACAAGATTCTAAACGTCAAATGCTTATTATATATATGTCATAAAAAGTACCAAAACTCATAGCTTTTAAGCGCATAATAATTTGATAATAATAAAGCCTTTTATTAGCGAATACTCATTTTCAATGTCTGTTTGTAAACAATGTTTCTTCCATAAGTTCAATCAATTTGATTTTTTGTTGACGCTATTCGTGATTTTTATATAAAATATTAGAGTTTGTGCTAAAGAAATACTTCACCCTATTTGTTAGTTCACGCTATTGGTTGTCCATCTTATCCATCTTTAATTACATACTATAAGTCTTGTTTGTACTCGGGGATTTAAAATGATTTACCCTATTGGTTAGTTCAACTTAGTGGTCGTTCACGCTATTTATCTTTAACTGTATATTTGAGCACATTTTTGGTCACGACTTCGACTCTTATTATTAATATTATATTATTAACAATATTATATTAAAGAGTGTACATTAATTTTGGTGTGTCACGTGGTTTGCATGTAAATGTTGAGCATCAAAAACGCGCACTTATGTATAACACATTAAAGTTTTAGGGTTTTAGCTTAAAGCGTGTACTTGATGCCCAACACTTACATGCAAACCACGTGACACACCAAAATTATTGTACACTCTTTAACAATAATATTATTAATATACATTATTAATACATTATTGTTACATTTGTGTCAAAACATTGTGTTAGGAACAACTTTTTGTAAAATAACTGAACCAAAGATTTGGTCCAAAAATGAAGTGATAATTGAATTAATTCGTAACTTATATTTTATTTCTAAATATGGGTCGAACTCTACCCGAAGACTGGAAACCATAAGAGACTTGCGTTTTGTATCCTCAGAGAAAGTCTGGAAAAACAAATGATATATTATTTGTTTGTATTTTAAGAGATAACTCTTCGAAATGACAAATATTGGGTCCTAAAATTTGTTGTCTTATTTTAGAGCTCCAAAAGTGATCCCTTTTGTAGAGAAGAGTTTACTAATTTGAAGAAAGACATCCGTTTTAACAGATTTTACTTCACTATTGATTTTATGCTTAAGTTGTGTTATTATTTGATACCAAAATAGTGAACTGATGTCAGTGTTTGAAATTGCAAAGAATGTGATAATACTTTCAAACAAGTTTTGACTCAAATCACACGAATTACTCCAAATATTAAAAATTCAAAGGAACTAGATCATAAAATTTTTATTTAACATTGACAAAAATAATTTACGAATAAAGAATATTTTTATAATAATTAAATATATTTCATTCTAGGTAAAAAAGTATTGAAATAGAATAAGTAATTTGTTTTCTATTTTCTTCGAGCTTGCTAACATCAGCTGCAGGACATATTTATTCCAATTGATATGCATAAGTTATGAGTGTTTTAATGATTGTTTGTTTGAAGATAAGTATCGGAGTTTTCAACGAATTATTTGATGATGTAGGCAAACTAGTGATAAATTCTCCATGATAATTTTAAAGCTTAAACAAATTAAGCAAATACTTCAACACAAACATTATGTTTAGCCCTAACCACATACCCAATTAACCACCAAATAATGAGACAAATTTAATTCAACACATAATAGGCTTATGTGTAATGATTTGATCGGTATTACGGTGTTCAAGAGTGACGGAAAATTCATTTGATTTTTCAATCGCATGAACAGAAATACCTTGCTTAATTATATTAACCTTAATTATATAATAGATTTCCACACCATTATTTAAGCAGTTAATCTTGAATTTATTCTCTTCAATTAATTGTATACAGATCATTTTCTTCATAAATGATTGATTGAAACTAAGAAAATTAAACAAAGAGTAGCTTGATAGTTTTAAAAGATTATCTCTTCTGATTGGTTTGAAGTTATATTTAGTGAAAATACAATTCAATTCCGGATATAATTCTAAGAGTCTATAATCAACACATTTCTGGATGCAGTCACTCCTCATATCCAGTCCGCCACTTTGGCCCAACTCATAGGTGTGGCAATTGGTGTCATAGGGGGCGACCAATCAATGAGTTTTATATGTTGTTTAAGAGATCGCATTGACTTTGCTCATTTTAAGAGTTTGAAATGATTCTTCTCTAATATAATTGGGAAGAATATTCCCAGAATGTAGTGCAATATAAAAGTCACCTTGATCATATCGATCAAAAGGGAAATCATCTATATTAAACCTGAATTTCAACGTGAGCCAGATTTAATTAAACTCATTTCCCGAATACTTTTGATCGAATTGAATTAATATTGAGAAACATTTAAGCGGATAAAAAATGATATTTACGACTCATAAATTACGGGATGATCAAGATCTTTGTCAAAGAGGAATGAGTATATTAAAACATAGTAAATTTTTAACAAATGGAAAAATGCATTTTTTTAACATGTCTGGCAACCCTTCCAGAAAATGTTTCACATAAGCTAGATTAAATTGATTTTTTTCTCTGCAAATATACTTTTATATGTCATTAAAATATATTAACAAAAATAAAATTTTTATGATAAATTTACCAAACTGTATAATTCAAAAATCTTTCAATCTAAAATTTATTTTATATTTGATATTAAAATACGTTAAAATACTCCGATACAGTTTTTAGGATTTTTTGATTAACTCAAAAAATGTCATATTTATCAAGATAAACCATAAAAATTCTGAAATTTGCCTATAAATTTTTGAAGCAAATATTAAATCAATTTTTTATATTATAATAAGATATATAGATTAACGAGCTTTATAAAAATATATAAAAATGCACTAGTTACATTGAAGGATTTTAAAGTTGTATATTACTTTAGGAATCTATTTGAAAACAATTTAAAATTTTTATTCATAATATTAATATAAAATTATGTACAAATTTAGAACACAAATATTTTGAAATAAATAATTTTAATTAATGAAGTGAGAAATATAATGGAATCCATAAATATTTAATGAGCATTTTAGAATTTATAACTGTATTGTTTCATTTCAATATAACCATCATTTGATGAATTATTTTCTTTTTGATTACAATCATATATTTTTAAATAAATATTATCTTCGTTAGTATTTGATTCTCCATAATCTTGGTGATTTTGATCAAAATTAATTTCTTCATAGGAATTATCATTATAATTATCAATATTAAATTGATTTTTATTTGCCTTGTTTTTATAATTTCTCTGTCGAAATATTATTATAATTAATAATAAAATTATTGTAATAGAAACAATAATGATGATAATTATGATAAATAAATTAAATGATGAAATATTAGTGACAGGAGATTTTATATCATCTTTTACATTTAGATTTTTACCATAAATTTTAACCCCATCTATTTCTAACCAATCTAGAGCCCTTTTAATATAATTTTCACTAATAAATCTTTCTAATCTCAAAGCAATTTTACAAGGTTTATCAAATGGAAAATGTTTTTCACTCAAAATTCGATCTATTGAAAACCCTTCTTGGTTATAATTTCGATTAGCTTGGCTAATTATTTTATCATTTATAAACCAAATTACATAATCATTACTCCATTCTATTTCATATGTATGAAACTCATTCACATTGAAATCGTTAATAATTTGTTTAGAATCTTCTTGATAAGTTAAATTTTCAAAACTTATGCAAGGTGCAATACTACAATTGTGGCCAGAGATAGAAAATATATTTGTTATATATTCTACGGTCTCTAAATAAATATAATTGCAATTTCGAGAAAGATTTGACCAAGTTAGAAATTTCAATTGAAAAGACGATAAAAATTCATAACCAATTGCTCGTCTAGCACGTATTTCAACACGAACATTTTCATAATAATCACGAGTTTCGATGCCTGCCCTCAAAATTTGAATTTTTGGAAACTGTAAAATATAACTGAAGTTTTGTTTTTTATTATCTTTATTATAATTCCATTATCGTTACAATTATTTAAATATTATTTTAAAAGTTTTGAGAGATAGCAAAATGTCCAGTTTTAAGAGGGTATAAGAGGGATATTATGGTTCAAATCATAAGGAGTATTTTCAAAATTATCCTAAATTGCTTAAAAAGATTAAGTAATTTTTAAACAATTTCTGTTATATTTAAATAAATTTAATCATATATTGAAGAATATTTTAAATTTAATGTAAAAATTAACAATGTTTAAAGCAAGGCTTATAATCTCTGCATTTACTATCCACTCACCCACCCTCCATTTGAAAGCAGCGCATAAAATTTTCCCCAACATTGTCATTAACCCACACACCCATCTGCAAACTCTCACACCCTGTTGATAGTAACGGGTATTTTTGATAGTAACTAAGAAGGCAGGTGGGCATTATAATTAGATTTCACAACATTTCGTCTTTTGTATATGCAGAAAGGAATGGTAAGCGGTGCACTACCTGGTGATCCTCCATTTTGGTGATAAAGGGAAAACTTCGCTTTTTTGATAATAAACAGAGGGGGGTGGTAAGCAATTGCAAAATTAATCAAATGGTAATCAATAATATCTTTTAATATATAAATGAAGGATCAGAACTCTAATTACTAAAATATTTTCTATAAGATGGTGATGTTGTGGACGGTTAGGACCAACACTACTTCCTTTGCCTTCAAAGTTGTTTAACAAATAATTTATTTAAAGAAATGCAAGAAATGGATGGTCTGAGTTATTAATACATTATTTTAGAATTAGTTTAAAAGGAAAGGGATGTCGATTAGATGGTTCTCCTTTTTTTGACAATTTATTCAAAATTTCCTTCTAGAGGACTTATTTAACGAGGTATAATAAACAATATTTTTTTTCAAAGGGGCATTCAAGGAAATTTCTATTTGCCATCCCTGGTTTTAAGCTAGATCGATAAATTGCATATTTAATTTAAAATAAATACTTGTTTATATTGATATATATTTCTTACCAAGATTTTATTGATTTTATAGCATTATTGAAATCCTTTAAATCCCAATGAATATTTTGATCAAAGGTCTTACACTCTCCTTCACAGTCGGGCTCTTTGCAAAGAATAAGACACTTACCGCCAGTGTCTACCGATTTTATTTGCTTCTCCCATTTTGCATTTTCACATTTACTAGGTGTATCATTCATGCATTGAAACTTTCCTTCTGCACTTTCTTCAACGCCTTATAAAAGTAATCAATAAATTGAAAAATATTTAAATAACTTACTATTATTCCATCGGTTAAAATACTTTTCATTGTGGAGACATATTTTGTTATCACTAATAAAAATCATATTAATAATAAACTGACTAGAAAATTTACCATGCTTTCATTGAAGATGCTTTATTAGAAAAAAGGTGGCGAAGATAATAGTCATGAGATAATGGTGTATCAGATGCGAATCTTATGCTCTTTCCTTCACAATTTTGTTTTTCGAATAATACAATACATTTGCCACTCGTGTTAACAGACTCTATCTCATCATTCCATTCAACGTTTTCACATTTGCTAGGAGCTTCATTAAAACATTGTTTTTGTCCTGATGGATTACCATACGAACCTAGATTAAATTAAATAATTGAAATAAAAGAGAGCAATGAATTTGTTTTACTTTGGTTCCAGCATTCATAAAATTTCTCATTGTAAAGACATATCTGTCCGTCAGAAGGCTTACATGGATCAGAGCCGACACTAAATATCATAACACATTAATAATAATAGATCGAATAAAAAAATACATATTTATTGAAACATCAATTCAATAATAGTCATAAAATTGTTTTTAAAACTACTTTTTTCTTATTTTAAAAAAAAGGGATTATTTAGTTTATATAGCTTTTTCACTTCCAGGATATTCCCTTTTATATAAAATACATATATGGAAATGTCATTTTAATTGATATGATATCTTGATTACAATACTTGTAATAAAACACTTCTCAAATTATTTAATTTACAAAATTTCCTAAAAGTATAATTCCTATTAAATCGATGACTACATAAAATTATATATTACTCAAATCATAATTGCAATTAGGTTTATATCTGGGATGTACAAAAGGGGTTATTCAGAAATCTTTCTTTAAAGAAAAATTTGCCAAGTATCACTTAGGGTTTTGAAACTATAACATAAGCTACTATTGACAGGGGTTAGTTATGTTGAAATTTTTTATATACAAGTGGTTATTTTGAAAAAATACATCACCTGATACTCAATTTTTTCTATCCCTGGTTTACATTATTTCCATTATTACTTATCTGATATTATTTGTAACTATTAAATAAAATATATCTTATATCACTTCCAGGATATATCCCTTTTGTGGAACATCCCTTTTCGGGAAAAGAGGTTTACGTGCTCAGCTTATAGTTATGCCCAAAAGAAAGTTTCGTATGAGTTATTAAACTCATAGTGTACTCAATCACAATTTTAATCTGGTTAAATCTAAGGCCTTTATCTTTACATAAGAGCGGTTGGTTTATAAAATATACCTAGTTATATCGAGCTTTTGGTTAAATTGAGCCATGATAAATCGAGAATGGACTGTATATCTGCTGTATTTTATTTTTTACATTATTTTCTTAAAATTTATTTAATTTTCTTTCAAATGATTATGTAACAAAGCTATTTTTATATGATATTAACTTTATTATTTGCGGTATCAAATTCTATAATGTTTTATCCGTATGCTTTTGTAAAATATTCGCAATATTTCTTTATCAAAAAATTCATTTCACCATTAACAAATCAAGAATTAGTTTGATTGAAATAATCTATCAAGTAATAGATCCTCTTAATCTAATTAACCATACTAATGCCCATATTGAATTTAAAATTAAACTTGAAAAAACGAAGAATATTTGCAAGAATATTCTATATGTTATCTACTTTCTTAAAAACTCATAACGTACATTGATGCGAATGTTACTGAAAGAATGTTTTAGTTAATAAATTTATTTTGATTTATATTCCTGGCACTTTTAATGAATTCATAATTATTAAATATTCTTACTAGTATAAATTTGAAGAATTTACATGAATTTTTAAACCAAGTTAAGTTACAAATATCGGTTTTAAATCAATTATGTTATACATGGGTTTTGGAATAAGAGGCAAATATCTTAGCCCTTTCTGATTTTTTAGCATTGAACAAGATTAACCAAATTTTTGCAGAAATTTGTAATCAAAATAATAAAATTTTTCATTAAAACTTATGAAGATATCAAAACTTTTATTCGAAATCACATTATTTTTGTAAATTATATTAATATTTATAAAGTTTTTAAAATTCAATATTTTTTGCTATATTTTCAAATTTTTTTCGGATAACCCTTTTATGTGAACAACTAATATTCTTAGAACCATTTGATAATTAATAAGATTATACCTTAGTATCATAAGTTATTACAAATAATTTTAATTATTGTCATAATGTTGTTTATTTTCATTTATTTCATTGCTCATATTTCACATAAATGTCATAAAAATATTTAAACTTTGATTAGAATTCAGTGGAGGCTAAAGTGTTGCCTTTTTGGTTCAGATTTAAATAAAGATTATAATGAAAGCTTTTCAAATTGTGCAGGATGATAATGACGTTAAGAAATCAAATGACTAAATTTGTAATTATTTAGTAGTTTTCAATAAATGCAAAAGAACCCTGATTATTATCTCCACATATATTTATATATGACTCAAAAATATGTTACAATGATCAACGTTTTATAAAATTTGACTCAAAATATGTTAACAAAACCATAATTTATAAACTTTTGTGATTTTTATTCTAAACGTCATTATTATCCTGCAAATTTTTTAAAGCTTTCATTATAATCTTCATTATATTTTTAAGGTTTTTACTAATGACTGATTTCGAAATGTTTAGTATTGATAAATAATCGACGAGTTAGAATCTTTTTGGGCCTAGTTGTTATTGTCACAACAAATTTTTGCACCTAGGTATATTTTTCAAAATATTATGTGAAAATTAATATATTAAAGTTTTATTCATAGATTGTCTTTAAATATATTCTTAATTTTCTTTTAATAAATAAATTCAAATATTTATTTAAACTTAAATAGTATTAACTTTAATATCTATTTAATATAAAATAAAATAAAATTAATTTTAAAGGATAACTAAAGACTATATGCTTAACCTGGATGGTGAACCGATCACCAAGCGCAAACCAGGGCTCAATTCTATACTCAAATAGCTTTCATAAGATGTTTTCAAAATTGACCTAGGCCGCCGGGTGTGACGGCGAGGGGCCCTCAAAGTTGGGAAAATGGGTGTCCATAA
>JAQFZM010003511.1:0-10993 GCA_034695785.1 Galumna obvia
AAATGAAAATAAGAGGAAAATAATAGAAATTTCATTAAAAAATTGTTCCGTTTCTTTGAAAAATAAGTGGAAATTAATATTAGGTATTAGTATTGACACTACAATTGATTCAAAATAAAGAATTGTCTTATTCTCACCGATTTTCAGTGATTTCACTGATAAACTTGAAAAAATATATTAAGTAGTTTACAAATACCTGATATATTTTGAATTATTATGCTGATTTTTTTTATTGAAATAAAACTTTACAGTTGGAAATACAGTAAAACCTCTAATACTAAACTGGAGTCGGGAAATAGAAAAATGGTCGATATATAGAGGTTAGACCAGATATAGAATAACATATTTTATTGATATTCAAATGATTATAAATTGAATTATTGTTTAATAATCAGTTATTTCTTTGAAAATAGTCATCTATTGATCTGAATTAAAGGTTTTCTGTTTTAAATTCAATCAAAGCATTCTTTAATTGATTAAATTTTGGGAATCTCTGAATGACCAATTAATTCGTTAATTCGCTCATATTTACATTTTTAAATTTCATAAAATAATAATTTTAATTATATAATTTTCTTAACAATTGAGTTTGAAATCTTATATATTTTCATAAGTTGATCTTTAAACTGTCCACTACTTAATCAATAATTTTTTGAAAAAAATACAAATCATTTGACTCTTTTTTGTCATTTTTAGTACATTAGTCAACTTTAAATTACAAAACATATACTTCTTGACATAATATAGTAAATATTAAAGTTTCCAAAATATTGTAGAAAATTAGTGATTTACTAAGTTATAGAGGTTTTGGATAAGTTATGTTTTGGTTCTCTCAGTCGAGTTATGGGATTTCTTAGATATAGAGGTATTTAGATATAGATGTTTTACTGTATATTTAAATAGTATCTAAAATACTAACTCTAAAATCAAATATTATATAATAGTTTAAAAAAGTATAGTTTTTGTATTAAATACATTTAATTTAAATTAATAATGTAAAATATTTGTATACTTTTTAGATAATATCAAGATATCTTTTACAGTAGATTTAAAAGTAGTCGTTATAAATTGATTTTTTATTTAAACCATTTTCTAAAACACTTAATATATAACTTTTAATCATATACTTTTAATCAACTTAATATATTTTTTATAGAAATTTATAAGAAATCTCTATTCTCACCACTAATTAGATAACAAGGTAATATTTGTTTGAATTTGTTTGAATTGTTCTACCCAAAACATTTGGTGATTCTAGCAAATATAAATGCAAATATATTGAAAAGTGTACCTTGTTTTTGTTGAAACATTTTCAAATAAACAAGAATAGCCCCTTTAAAAATATAACCAATCAGAATTGAAAACAATCAAATTATATATAAAGCCCTTATACTGAGACTTTGCACTTTTTTTAGCCTTTCGTATACGAGTAGGCGGATCTAATAAAGTGCAAAGTCTCAGTATAAGGGCTTTAAAGGTAAAATAATTTAGGTATTGCCATGGTAATGTTGCCAAGTTAATTTACACAGAATAAGTGACTTGAGTGACATCTGATACAAATAGTTGTCATAAAACAAGAGTTTAATTCAAATATTTCTATATTTTAATAGTTACGCGAATATAATAATAATTAATAAATTTTAATCTAAATCACAATTAAAGGAATGCATAACTTGTTTTTTGATCACTAACTACAATATTAAACATTTTAAATATTTTATAAAAATATTCAAAACTTTGTGAAACAAATATATTTGCTTTTGGGAACCAACTGCTTCCCAACCTCAGCACAAAATGTCTTATAATAAGACATCAACTCTGATGCATACACTTGAGCGGACAGTGAAGGACAAAACATCTCCAATAACCAGCAATAAATTAAAGTTCAATTTACAAGAATATGTTTATATTTCTGTGGGAAGTCATTCTATGAGAGTTTCAAATACTCTAAAACTCCTTTACTGCTCATATCTTTTTAATCTTTTAATAAAGAAAAGGCAGATTAAATTATTATTTATTCTGTTGGACAACAATACCAGTAATAGAATTGTATTGAAATAAACATTTCATAGTTTAAAGGTTTCAATTATTGCAAAAGTGCTAATTTTCCTAATAATTTATGACTTGAGATCACATTTCTCTCCCAGTCTTCGCCTCTCGTATGGAACCAAATGTGAGACACTTTCTGTTTGTCTCTGAAGGCAATAATCAATTGCCGAAACTGTCGGACACGCAATCAGTAATTGTTTGTTTTAATTGTGAATACTTTAAGAATATTTTTCTTGATCATTTAAATTTAAACAAAAGTTTTTTTAAAGTTTCAAAAGCAATGCTTAAAAATATGTCTACAACTCTATTACTAAAAGTATTAATATATCTTTTTTAATGGTATGAAATGTAACCAAACTTTTGAAAATTTTTCTACAAATGTATTTAACAATCAATAACTTTGTTTCAATTTTTTAGTGTTTTATATATTTTATATTGATTTTATTTATATCAATAAATTAAAATTCAAAATTTACAAGTTCAATTACCAATATTATTATTAATTAAAACTTATTTTCTATTAAGACTTTACACCAAATTTATTTGACCAATTTATCGAGAAACTAGCCCAAATAGTCGATTATGATTTAAATCATCAAATCTGTGAAACCTAAACTTTCTAAATAGGCCAAGATCATTTTGATAAATAACTGTTCATAGATTATTGTTTTCTTCTGAAATCTGATTCAAATTGACCACAACTCTGGTCTCAATATCTTGTGCTGTGAGTATAACTCTGACCAAAACATCACAATTAACTGTTTTCTGAAAAATGTTTTGGAAAACTGTATAACTCTAGAAAGTTATTACTTTGAGAAAAACTCAAACACATCATAAAATTTTATATAATTTAATAAAAATCATTCGTTTATTAATTATTATTTTAAAATAATTTATTTCCGAACTTCATATTATAATTCAGTACTTAATTAATGATAGAGTTTGTGGTTAAGTGTTGTCATCAAATGTAAGTAAGTTTTTAAAACAAATTATTTGTATTAAAACTTTTAAACTATTATTTAATTTTATGAAAAAACTAATTTTTATATTCAATTTTATATGTGTCGGCTCAAATTCAGTCTAAACAATTCCAAATAATTTAGGCAAAAGTATTGATGACAACTTTTGTTTCACTTACTTCAAACCTGGTCATTCATCAAATTTCTCACATAATGTTTGCAAACAACCAAAACAAATAATTCCCAACTAAATTATTTCAAATAAATTTCCATACTTATATTCCCAATCCTTTCGGAATATTTTTAACTAATACTCGTATAAAACGGTTTGAAATTTCCTCCTTTTCTTTGATTCAATATTTAGTTTTTATTTGAAAATACAGTCATTTGTCGATTGGGTGGAGTACCTCGGTGACATAAAACTAGTTAACCCAACCGATTAGTTAACTCAAATAATAAATTATATTTTATTTTTAAAAATTGATCTTTTATTAAATTTATTGAAGAAATTTGTAATTTTTTGTTGTTTTAAAGAATTCACTGATTGTTTAAAAATTTCTTGAGTCATATTATTTAAGATATCACTAAATTTTTGATTACTATTTGTATTTAATTTTCTTGAGATTTTATCAAAAATTTTTAAATCCATCCACGCATTTATTTGACTAAAATAAGGAACCGGAAGTCTTTTATTTTTAAAGACTCTTGGTGGTTTAGACTATCCAATTGCATATAATTGACGGTCACTTCCATCAGAATTACACAAAACTCCAACAGTTATTCTTAGAGTAATTCTTGAGTTTGTATTCTTTGAAAATTTTCTTTTTTTGGCACCATTTCTCACTTTAGTATTAATATTAAATTTATCTTTAATTGAGATATTTTGGCGATTAGTTGCGGATATTTTTACTATTAATTTAAATTTAAACAAAACAATGCTTTTTCTAAAAATAATTTTATTAAAGCAAAGTCTTTAAAAGTTAGTTAACTCAATCGATCAATTATATCATAGGATTACTCTACTTTAGCCAAACAAATGCTTAACTCAAGCCATTAATTAACACAACCGATAGTTATCTCAATTGATTATAATTAACAGTGTATTCATTCATTTTTTGTTTCGATATTATGATTTGCTTAACTAAACTGATTAGTTAACCCAACCGATACTTCACTCAACCGATAAATGATTTTACTTAAAATCAAAAATAAAAGAATGAATTAAAACAAATAAAATATTACTTATTAAGAATTAAATTATATTTATTAAATAAATTAGAAAATAATTATTAGATATAAACTTATCTATAATTATATTCGATGTAATGCTAAATATTTTACTTGTTTAGTTTTAAATTTAGTCATATCCATGCTGATACTTCCTATCCTATAGATTGTTAGGATCAATCAATTAGTACTAGGTTTGTCGCTATCAAAATATTAATAGCATTTTACAATTTTATAGCAATTCTATAGATTTATCATATAATCTATAATAAAGAATGAGTCATTTGTATACTTTTTTAGATTAATAATAAACGTTATCTAAAAATTATATTTTGTATTTTATAACAAACAGTTTTTAATGAAAAGTAAATTTAATCAAGTAAATTTTAATTGAAAAATTAATTTTTACTGACAAAAAATATTAACTTTTAAAAATAATTATTTTATTTTTTAATAAAAATTATATAAATTCTATTGCTATTTTTAAATAATTTTTATTTAAATTATGATATTTTTATAATTACCAATAACAAATAAATTGATTTATTAAAAATATTTTCACATAAACTTATATAAAATTTAATTACATATTATTGATTAATAGGAAACTTTATTACCATGCTCGTTTTATTAATATATATTTGAATGATTTCTTATATTCAAATGAGTAATTGAACACAACCTATGATATAATAATTATGATTACGATATGTTTAAAAATATACTAATAGTCCTCCATATAAGCCACCAAAATGATCTGGTTTAATCGAAATCTAGAACAGATAATATTACAAATTTTAATGAAAGTTAAGGTAAAGTCCGAAAAAAATTAAAAATATGCCAGACAATTTTGAAAAGTAATTCTATCTGGGCCTTCTCCTTAATAAAGTATGACATCTAATGAATAATAAGTTTCACTACAAATTTACATTATTTTTTGTAAAACCTTCAAAATCCAAAATTTTGTTCAGACATAAATGAAATACCTATAATCGTTGGAACACTATTTTGAATAAATCTTAGGCTAAGTGTTGTCAAGTATTCGCAAATAGTGAAGGCAGTTCTTCATTTGCCCCTTCAATCCTCCTCACATCCAAGCAGAGTCAGAGGAAGGCAACACAATGTTCTCCTTTCAATTTTCCCATTAATTCATAACAATTACTGAAATTTATATATTAATTTTCCATTAAATTAATCAAAAATAATTTTTTATATTAAAATAATTTTAGTTAATTTCAATTATCCTATGATTAAGACCAAGACATTTATTTTGAATATAACTTTATTTGAAGTGTAGACTAAAGTTTTGTCAATTATAACTTTTTAATAAAAAGTTATAATCGGAATGAGTTTGAAGGTATGTCATACGCGAACTAATACATGTTTTTGATGATTTTTTTTCAAATAATAGTTAAGAGTCTTAAGATTTAACTTAAGACTTTCCATAATATTTGGCTAAATATTAATTATAAATTCTCGGATCTGAAATTAAACAATTTTCAACAAAAACAATAGATTTTGTCCTTCAAATCAATTAAAATTACTTTTAAATAAACTTATTTCTAATAAGAATTTGATTTATAAAAATTATTTCATTTTCTTTTAGTCATGAATTCGCTTGAAATTCATTTAATTACTTCAACTCTACTTTTTTGGTTAACTCTTGTGTTCGGAACGGTTCCCATTTATCTCTATAAGAAATGGTTGCGCAGGAAATCTCATCAGAGCATTAAAAAAAAGATTAATTCCAGTGGTCATGATCTTATTCTGTCCTCTAATTTCTACATTCAAGTGGTCACACAAATAGGCGGAGGAATACTTTTCTTTACAGTTTTGGTTCATATGATGCCAGAAGTGAGACATCTATTCGAAGAGTACTTAAAGTTAAATCATTCGGTGTTTAACGACAAAAGCGAAGATAACATTCATCAAAGTATAGAAGAACTCCATTTGCCATACATTGAAATCGCCATTTGTTTTGGATTTTTTGTTATATATCTGATTGAGATTATCATCCATTCTTTGGTTGATAGAAAAAATGGAATCAATCATTGTATGAGCAAGGTAGAAAAAGATGAGGACTCAAATATAGGTCATCACTGCAATCATTTATTATTGGCTGATATACATTTGGACACTACTCTTGAACACAGATCTCAATATATTGGCAAAAATGATGATGGTCATTTCATAGAAACAATTACAAGTAAAGAAGAAATGGAACGAACAGATAAAGTGCACAGACATAAGTGTCAAAATGATGTCATTGTTATGATTGATCACACTTGTAAGCACACCCTAGCTAACATAATTAATAATTACAAATTAATAGTAATATTTTTTATAGAATATATATAACACTAATAAATAAAAAATTATACATTATTAATAAAATGCATGATTAGTCCATTGGAAGTTTTACCTAAATAAAACCAAGCTAATTTAAAAATTTTTCTTAATTTTACAAATATCTAATATTTACTCTCATAGAAATAGTATTGTATAACTTTATATCCCTTTTTTATTCTTCTCTCTATATATTCATTAAGGAACAGTTGACCTAGATTATAATTTATAACATGAATTATATTTTACTTTCTTTTTCAATACTTATTGTCTTTAATTTTAAAATTTTTTAATAAACATGCAACATTTATTTTAAACCATAAATAATAATCAATTATTGCCCTAGATAAAATAAAGCACAATGTTAACCAAGGGATTGATTCAATTTATATCTTTAACTAATATTTAATTAATTAATAATTTGTTTCTTGTTAAAACTTTAACACTGATATTTATTTGAAAGGTGACAAAAATGACAAGAATATTTTGGAAAAGGATAGAGTTATGGTTCGTTTCATTCGCGGTTTTCTAATAATCAGTTCGTTTTCAATACACTCTATATTTGATGGCATTTCGATTGGAGTCAGAACCGATTCGCCCGAACTCTGGACAGTGTTTACAGCGATAGCGTCACACAAACTAATAATTGCTTTAATCATTAGTTTAGAATTATATGAAAAGTGTCACAACTTTTTGCTGGTTGTTATTAATATGACTCTTTTTGCTATTAAGTCTCCGATCGGTATATTTCTAGTCTTATTGTTTGAACATCCGGTCGACGATGAGTTCAATCCTATTCTTATACTCTTAAATGCCTTCTCTTCGGGAACTCTATTATATATTGTCTTCTTTGAGATCTTACAGAAGGACAGAGTCTATAAACTAAGACCTTTAACACAATTTATAGCGATGTTTATTGGGTTTGTCATAATGTTTATAATAATTATTATATTTCAAATTAACCATGATCATATTGTTCAATCATAACAAAGCCATACGACACTAATATTGAGCCCACATATAGTCGTTTAGTGTCTTATCTGACATTAGGTGAGGGATACCATAACTTTCACCACACATTTCCTGAAGACTACTCACAATCCGAGTTGAAATGGGCTCAGAATTTTAATGTGTCGGCACTTCTGATTGACTTTTGGGAATACATGGGTTGGGTTCGCAACAAAAAAAGTGGTCAAACCATCACTAATAGCTAAAAAAGACAGAGAACAGGAAATTTGAACATAGGAATTTCACCTTTCTGTGTAATAATTGATCAAATTCTTGGTGTATTTGTATTTACCTGGGCAATTTGGACTGTTTTTGCAATTAGTAATTATGACATTATCTTTCGTTATTTAAATATTATATAATTAATTATTAAAATAATTACAAATTAATCTAAATTTTATTAAGAAGTTAAAATAATATTTTACCAAGTTAAATTTAAAATATAATTTTAACTTCTTAATAACTTTTATATTTTTAATTTAATTTGGTAAAATATTATATTTATTAATTATATATTTATTAATTATATATTTTGCATAATCGGTTTTGTTTTGAAATGTTTATAAACAGAACTTTTCATATTTGTTACAAAACAATAATTTAAACAATTTTTATATGATTAATAAAATAATGATTAAATATTTTTTGTATGAAAATTAAATTTTATTTTATCTAGAATAATTTACCGCAACTTTTAAATTGACTATTATTAATTAAATGCAATAAAATATTATATTTTAGAAAAAATATCAAAAAATGCATTTAAATTTTAAACAATAATTATTAAAACCCTCAAAATACAGTTCAGCTCTCATATAACAAAAACCTCCCTCATAAAAAGGTGCAATTAAATTACCTACCGCTAATATAGTTAAACTAAATGAAATTTCAATTTGGACAAATCGCAGTTTTGTCGCATTTTGAATTTTTAAACTTAAATACCATTACTTTGCTAGTTTGAAAAACAAGCCCTTTAATAATCAAAATATAACTAATTTTTAACCTTTCCCTATACGTTTTATCATGATCAAACTCTATTATAAAAAGATTTTGACCAATGATTATCAATTATTCAAGCGCGCATTTCAAAAAATCCGAACCTAAATTGAAATGCATCAAACAAGATTCCGATTAAACAAATATATATAAGGTAAATTGAAATATAATAAAGTTTAATAATTTATTTGTTAATATTTCGATAAAATAAAATAATAGATTAATATTTTATTAAAAATAAAATTTATTTGCAATGAATATTTATTAAAATAAAATATTTAGAAAATTATTAAAATTAATTATGTAAACTTATAAAATTATTGTTCAATTAAAAAATTATTTCAAAATATAATAAAGAAAATGTGAATAGTTAATACAAAACATTGTAAAATGCAGAAAATATTAGAGTGTATGGGATTTGATGGCACAGCAAAAAGTGCCATAAATAAATATACCGGTCATTCTTGACTCTATATCATATATCATTTTCGTCTCTCTTTCTCTCTCTCTCTCTCTCTCTCTCTCTCTCTCTCTCTCTCTCTCTCTCCAGAGACCAAACTATTTGTTAGTAACGGGAATATTTTGCCATTCTGATAGATACGGAAGATAGTGGTAGGCTAAGTTCATTCTGGAGACTAACATTATAAACTTTCCAAAATAAACTTATTTTAAAGAAATTTTTGTAAGTTCGTTAGGACCACACATTTTTTCTCATAAGCTTTGATACTAAAATATATGTTCAAAAATTTGTCAAATTTATATTTAATTCTTCGTTAAAAATTTGATTATTATTAAGATATATAATTTCGAATATAATACAAAATTATTTAAATTATATTTGCTGACAAATGCTCGTAAATGTAGTGCTTATGACTTTACCCTCAACCTTGTATTAATTGGTTTTGTGATGAAATTATCGATAAGTCTCGCAAATGGAAAAAGAAAAATATTTTTACTGGTATTGCAAAAATGATCGAGGCCATAACTATAAACAATAATATTGTGATCTATAAGAAAATATTTAAAACAATAATAGATGAAAAATTAATATATTATACATATCAGACCCAAAAAAAATTTCGCTCGGGTTTTTGAAATTACTCAAAAAGGGCTCAACCGATTTTAATTCTGCAAAAAGCTAATAAGAGTTTCAACTAGGCCAATGCGAGACCCAATGTGAGCTGGGTGGCGCAGTGGTTAAAGGTGTCATTCTTATGAGCTCAATGGCGTGTGTTTGGACCTGGGACGGGGCGTACTTTATTCGCTTGCAGGTGCATCACATGATTCAGCAACTGCTGTTGCTGTTGATGGTCTGCCAGCTGGGGGTAAATAAGGCTGCTATCCGGCAATGAATCGGGACCGGACCAAGGACTCAAGGTCAGAATATGAGTAGAATGTTATGTGTATTTCCACTAAATGCTTCATCCGGAGGAAGGAGCAGCGCCTCTTAAAATATAAGCACATCCCCGCACTATCCGTTCCTAGTATACTGTTAGCGAGGGCGCTAGTGCGGTCCACCGGCGGCATATAAACGAAACCGATGGCGGTGGTCCTTCAACTCAACTTGAGTATGGGTGCTCATTAGTATTAGATTGTCAAATATGAAATGTCGTTTTTAAAATTCTTTATTATTCAAAGAATTTAAAAGTTATTTCATTATTTATATAATTTATATTATCTAGATCAAAATTAAGTTTTTATGTGAATAATAGTTTTTTAATACTCTTAATAATTCTAAAAATAAAAGCATATAAAGAAAAAAATTGAAATTTTAAAATTATCCTGTACAAAAGGTACTAATCCAAATTTGATTAAACTTAGTAATTAAAAGCATATTGATAATGTGTATTGAATTAACAAAAAATTTTGCCAAATAAATAACTTTGAAAAATTGATAAAAATATGGAAATTTATGCCCTCACTAAAACCATTGTATTTATTTGAAATATTTGAATCTTATTTGACAAATTATTTAAACTTTTATTTATACTTTAATATACTAAGTTTCATTAAAATTGGCTAATGACTTTTGAATAGGATCTTATTAAATTTTCCTATGGACCTAACTTGGCATGCTTTTATATTCGAAATAAATATGTTTATTAAAATGTAACAAATCGCATATAAATTAAAATATGATCTAGTTAATATACAGTCAAAAAAATACATATGGGAATAATACCTAAAACGCGGAAACAAATTTAACTAGGTTAGAGCTGAAATATTTTGATAAAATTTATATCAACTATTCAATATTTATTCTTGTTAACTATTTTTATTAAAGTACAAAATCACCATGCTATTTTTTGAGATATTTTGATTTTTGCAAGTTTAGCCAAAATTCATTAAAAAATTCACAAATTACCTTGTCATTCTTATGCCGTTGGAGATTATTAAAATATTTTTAA
>JAQFZM010003512.1:0-10992 GCA_034695785.1 Galumna obvia
TAAAAATATCATTAAAATATAAGTTTTAATTCAGCTTCAAAAAAAATTAATTTAACCTTGATCGAATTTTTTAAATTTTATTTTCTAATACACCCCATTATCCTAGATCATTTTGGTGAAAACCGCTTTAAGATCTATCAATCAGTTCAATAATTATGAAGGTTTAAGTGACTCGGAGTAGTTATGTCCTCAACTTTATATTAGTAAAACATTTCATAATATATCTTTTATTCCTTTAAAAGCTTATTGTTTATATAAAACACTAAAAATAATCGTTTAATTTCTTTAATTATTTAAAGTTTAAAAAAATATTTTTGTCTAAACCTTTGATAATTAATTTATAAAATATGATTCCATCTCTTGTTATACATATAATCGATTCAATGAATAAATCAATTATTAATTTTTGATTAAATAATTATCAAAACTTTGAATTCGTTAAAACACGTATTATTAATAATCAGTTGTTTGCAATTCTATAGCACTGAATATGTTTTTCATTTAAAGTTCTTCAGAAGGGATTAGACAAATTGCTATATCCTATTAAAAGACCTAATAGATGCTCGACTGACAAACTACGAAAATCATGATTTATTAGCACTAAATTAGTCTAATTAAAAATTATTACACTTAAATGACTAGGTATAATAAACAATATCTGCAAGACAATTTATTGTTTTATAAGAAATGTATTTCTAGAAATTTGAAAAATATCATTCAAAAAATTACTAAAAATGCCCTTTTTAGGTTAATATTCAGGGCATAATTTCTTAGACTATAATAATTTTTTTAAATTTACTAAATCATTTTTCAACATTAGATAAACAAAATAATCTAAAAAACATATCAAACATTATTTGAAAGAAGCCATCTTGTTTTTAATTTAAATCAAATAAAAATAAAGGAATTTTCTTTAAAATGTTCAGTTTTATTCTTAGATATTTTATGACAATTAATAATTATATAAAATAATTTTTAACTAAATTAAAGTGTAATAAATGTCTTAGTAGTTAAGTCTGTTTATAGGTAGTGTCAGATTTTAATGATTTTGGTAACTTTCAAAAGCTTGTTATATAAGTAATTGAATGTTATTATCGGCTAATGACTACCTGTTGTCGTAGAATTCGGCCAGATAATATTGGCATTCAAAGCTTTAAAAAAGATAAGTTTTGAACTGATTCATCAATAATACAGACAGATTTTGAACCATGAGTATTTATCAATTGAAACTTAATTTTTGAGAATGGAATTTATTTATGAGAATGAAAATGAACTTAATAATGAGTAAAACAAAGATTTTTATTAAAAATAGTTTAAATTTTTCTTTCTTTATAACTTTAAATGTTAAAATTTCCTGGCCGAATTCTAAGGAAGTAAATAGTCATTAGCCGATAATAACATCGCCAATCAATTCCTTATATAACAAGCTTTTGAAAATACCAAGATCATTAAAATCCGCCACTACCTATAAACAGACTTACCAACTTAGAATATTTATTAAAACTAAATAAATGTATAATCATTAATGGGAAAAATTAATCCAATTTAGAAGAGTGAAAAAAGCAGACTTTTCCGAACATTTTATATTAAAATTTTGAATGAAAATAATTATCCACTCATTATATATTTAAATATCTTAGTCACGGACTCTGGTATAATTCTTTTAATTTATCATTGAACTAAATATATATTATTTCTGTAATTCAAAATTGTTTTTTGTTTGTTTTATAATTATCTCATTTTGAAAGTGTAATCAGTAATTAATCCTGAAATTGTTTTGAATTTTTATTCTCTAATTATTTGTAAACTTGAAAAAAGATACACATAAGGAAAATTATATTTTCTATTTATGGGGAAAAATAACCGTTTATAACAGGGCTGTATTATTTAGTCATATCTGACATAATCAATAGGGTTTTTTCCAAAATACCCCGCTTGGGGCTGAAACTTTGGAAAAATAACCCCCCCCCCTGTTACGAAAAGTCAGGTACCCCCACCCCTAATGAAAGAGGGAAAAATCGGCAAAATATTCAGATAAAGTGTCGAAAAATAAGTAAATACTATATTTTTAATGTGAAATTATTTAAAACATAATAAATGTAATGAATGGCCATGGTATTTAAAGATATTACAAATCATAAAAATATCAAAATCAGTGCATTAAAAAACAATTTATATTTAAAATAATAAACAACATACGCTATTTTACTCTTAAATAAATGTTTTGTCTCATCAATAGATATTTATATAAATTGATTCTCAACTTTGTTGCGGAAAATAGTAAGACAGTTGTCGTACAATTCTTTGATATTATTTCTCCTCATAGGCTGAGGTAAAGGCAGAAAATAGTCAGTATATTTATTAAAGAATAGTTTGACCTCTTCATCCAATAATCTATTGAAATGTATGTTTAGAGATACCAATGGTGTACACAAATCGTTATTAAATGAATTTATGATTATTATTAAACAAATTAAATTTTGTTGTCTGATTTCATTCCAAACTCTTCATTTACTTAATATAAATGTTATTGTATGTGTTGGCGTGTTGAGATCTTTGTTCACAATTTACACTTATACCACATGACTTACAAATAAAATAATCAGTTTTTGATATGAGATCTGGTTTTTTAGTAAACACATTACCGAACTCTTTCACAAATTGTTTGAGTTTTTCTTAATGTTTTTTATCCGTTTTAGGCATTTTTATTGTTTTATAAACATTAAGCAAATGTTTTCAATCAATTTTTCATAACTATTAAATTACCTTTTCAAAAATTACAGTATTTGTCTTAAATATTGACTTATTATTATTGAAATACTTATTTATTTTTCAAATATTTTTTTATATTTAATTATGTGACAAAATTTTCCGTTAAAATGACCCCCAGTTTATGTTTCGGATAAATGCCTAGCTAATTATCTTATATCTCTTTTCGCCTTAAATATAGATTTATGTATTTTGGAAGTGTTTAGTTATCACTCATATTATATTTGTGTGGTTCTTAATAACTAGATTGACTATATAATTTCAAAATAAACTTGGTAATAATATTAAAACCAGGGATGGAGAAAGGATGGATTCCATATGGAAGGGGGGTATTTTGGCAAAAAAAACGCATCAAAACGAAAAAATTCCAACAGATTTAATGTCTGTCCTTAGACCCTAATTTTAAGGGTCCCAAACCAGTGGGGTATTTTTAAATTTTGGTCATAAACGCTAAATGGGGTAATTTTAAATTATTGCCTCGTAGGAATGTATTCCGGAATATCCCTATTGGCCATAATGATTAATACTTAAATTTGAATATCGAAAAAATACAAAAATTTTATTTAAACTTTTTTTAGTATAAAGTAAATTAATTATTAAAACAAATTATTTAAATAAATATCAATTTTAAAATGATCTTGTTAAAAAACAATATTTTATAAACCATTTTTTATTAACATATCTAGATAAATTTGTTAAAAAAAAGAAGAGAAAAATTTCTTATTTATTATTTTTAAACAATCATGTATGTAAAATTTTTTAAAATATAATAATTAATTATTTTTAAAAATTATATTAATATTTAATAAAAAATACTGATTAAAAATTTATTGAAATTATATAAGAATATATAATTTATTTAATGCCAAAAATACTTAGCTATTCTCAAGTTTAATCTTACATTCATTTTAGTTTTATTTAACAGATTTGAAGATAGATTGCAATATTAAATTTACCTTACATTAATTTTATTCAATTTTGCCTCAAAGATATTTTTAAGAATTGTAGAAATGCTTTGATCTTCTTCAAAATCTAAACAATTTAAATTTATACTGTTAATTAAATCTTCGTTAAAATTTAAAATATTATTTTTAAATAACTCTTCACAATTAGGCCTTTCTTCTGGTTTTTTTGAAACCATTTTTGAAATTATTCTGAAAACTTTACCAAAGTTTTGTTCCAAATTAAAACTCTTATATAAATCCAAATATATATTCCTTAAAAATATTTTAAAAATTTTATTAAGTAAATTCAAACAAAGACTTACATGGCTTCAAGTTTTCGAATGCTTTTAATTTTTTCATTAATATCAAAAAGTTTTATAGCGATGACTCCCAGACTATAGATATCACACTTTGTATCATAAGAAGAATAACCATTGCTATCGTAGTCTTTCAATTCTGGAGCCATATAAAACTGAGAACCAACACAACCAGTATGTCTTGAACTTTCAAAAAGTTTCGATAACCCAAAATCACATAATTTTAAATATCTTCCATTACTTCCATCGCTGACCAAAACATTTTCTGGTTTGAGATCTCTGTGAAGGATAGGAGGCGTTGAAGTGTGTAAATGATTTACACATTCAATAATTTCAAACAAAATTTGGATGCGAATAAAATATTGATGAATCTTATATTTTTTATCAAGACTATTGACTGATTCAATTAATTGTTGTAAGTTTTGTGAACACAATTCCATTTGAATGTAAAGATATGTAACAAAAAACCTGTCGACTACTTTTCCTTCAGTCCATGAATTAATGTATTTTACAATATAATCATCACTCAATTTAGTCATAATTGAGATTTCGTGAAGTAAATCTTTTTCAAAATCTAAAAATTTAATCAATAATTAAAATCAAATATATATAAGAATAAGAATCTTGTACTTTTAATTTCAATCCTTTTGACAGCAAATTTATTATTTGTAAAAACAACTCCAAAAGCTCCGCTTCCAATTTTTATAGGCTGTTCAAAAAGTTTTGCAAATTTGTTATCAAAAATATTTTGATTTTCTTTTATCAATAATTTCCCATTAGAATTTAATGAAAAATTCTCATTGACACATATTTTATTACTCATGAGATAACCATCACTTGTCATGTGAATAGTTTCTAAAATACTTTGATTTTCATAAAGATTGTATTCGAAGGCATTCATATAATTTGTCGGTCGTATTTTTCCATATCTGTCTACTTCAAAGATATATTTATCATTTTCAATTAGAATTTGGTAATTTTGTTTTTGAACAATGTTTAAGCAACTAGAATTTGGTATAAATGTGTTTATGAAATTTATAATGTTAAATGGGTTTAATATTTCTCTTTGCTGAAGATTTATAACCAAACAACTTGAACTAGAAACAAAATAAGCACTGGATTTGCATGTTATTTGACAAATAAATAATTTATTATTTTTTGTTATATATTTCAAATAGTTTTCATTCATAATGTAACATTCTTTTACATTTCCAATGTCAATCAAATGAGGTTTATTTAATTTTTGAGAACTATTAGAATATCCAAAATTTCCCCAAACAAATACTTTTCCACAAGTAGTAATGGCACAGAAATTATCTTCATAACATGATATAAATATAATTTTTGCTTCATTTAAATCCAATTCAAATTTTAATTTTTGTGGTAATACTGGTTTGACTGAAAACACTCTAATAAAAAAATTAATGATTTGTATAACATTTCTATTTTCTTCTATATTATCACTCCATTCATATACATATCCATCACTAGAGAGTGCTAAACTTCTATATTTACCGCATAAAATTTGTATTATATTTTTGTCACTGAAAAAGTTTATTAAGACAGGTTTGACATATTTAATATTTTCATCATTTATATATGATTTAACTAAATTCATGCAGTTATATTCACCCCACTCATAAATTTGGTTTTTATTACTTCTTCCAAACATATTTTTATATCCAAATCCATTAAAGAATTCTTCAATATTTTCATTACACAATTCATCAATAATTGTGTATTCATTAACTCTTTTGTTATGTCCAAAACCCAGTTCTCCATTTGAATTAAATCCATAACCATATACTTTGTCATCATTTGTTATAATTATTGCTGAATAATTTTTAGAAGAATATTCCCACATTTGATGATAGTATTTCACATTTAATTTGACAAAATGTAAGAAATTATTAGATAAACAAAATTGTTTTAAAGTATTTGATTTCTGAGAATAATTTTGAGAAAAAAATTCATTGAAATCTTCATAAATATAGTTATTTTGTTTGAAAATTATTTGCGAAGGTTTAATATTTAATTTTACGACAATGTTTTTGACATATATTACACTATCATTTATTTGAATAGTTTTATGAGTTGATTGATATTTAAACAAACAATAATCAAATATATTCTTATAATCTGTTTTTTGAATGTCTAATGTTTTATTTCGCACAATTTCATATAATTCACAATCTATTTGAATTAGACAAGTATGTTTAAAATAATATATATTTTCATCAGAAATATTATACAGTTTTTCATTTAAATTGATTTCATCCCCAAAATATATATTTTTGTCACAAAACAAAATTATTGGATAATATAAACCAATAATTATTTTCGATATATTAGTTAAACTAATATTATTTGATAAAAATTTATAGTCTTTTTTGCTCAAAATATGAGCATAATTGTCAACAGTCACAAAAACTGTATTGTTTTCATTACAATAAATATATTTAACACTTGCTTGGGATTCAATTTTTACCGGATTTAAGACTTCTGATGCTATCAATGTTTTGTTATATTGTTTTAAATATTTAAACTGACCTCTTGTTGTATCACCCCATCCATAAATATTTCCATTAATAGTTAAGGCTAAACAATGGTAATATCCACATGAAATCTCTATTATATTATTTTCGGCGAAATCAGTAATTTCATATGGCTTGATAATTTTATTTAATAAATTAATTCCAAGTTCACCTTTATAATTATTTCCACTTCCATATATAATATTGTTATAACTGCGAGCAAACAAAACTCTATAGGAGTAAAAGAAATCTTCGATATGCTTATGACACAATTCCTTAATTAATACATATTTTTCTTCTTTAACTGTTTTATTGTAACCACATTTGGATATGAATTCATTACCCAAAGCATAAACTTTGTCATCATTTGTGACACAAATCGCTGAATCATTTTCAACACAAAAACATTTAACACATTTTTTAATACTTTCAGGTAAAAAATGAAATATTCTGAACTCATCAACAAATGAAGACATTTTTATAAATTATTATCTAATATTAATAATTATTAAAATATATTGTAGTATTTTTAAAATAAATATTTTTATATTTATTAGAGACATAAAATTAACACAAAATGGAGAATTATTTTTAGAAAATACAATATTATAATGATAAGATATAAAAGGAAATTAGAACAATAAATAAATTTGATATCGTCAAAGTAATAATCAAATCATTTTATGGTTTATTTAATTTTTGATAATAACTATAACAGTATCTCATGTGATATAAATAGCAAAAGGAATTGAGGGCACTTTTGATGGCACTTTTTTACTTCTTCTAAATATCACTACTTAAAAAATCACTACTTTGTAAATTAAAAAAATAAACCCTTTTTAATTAGTTGTATTAAAATTATTCATCCTTTGCTAAACGTTGTTTCATGGTCAAAACCATATTAAAACTTATATTGAAAAAGAACTGACCTATTGCTTGCTATTATTTTAAGCGGAAATTTTAAATATTCCTATCCCTAGATATAATTAATTTAATTTTTATATACAAATAGATTATTGCAAAATTTCTAAATTTTATATAAAAATAAAATTTATATTTAATGAAATAATTAATAATAATCAAGTTTAATATAACTTTAATATAAGTTTAATATAATAATAATCAAGTCATAGAGAAATAACATTGTTCTTTTACAAGGTATGTGAAAATTTTATTAATAAACTATATGATGAAATAATAGATGAAATTTTTGAAATATCTAATTGATTCTGCTAAAAATATATACGAACAATTTTGGGGTCGACCAGGTTATCTAGGTAAAATAAAGTTTAATTATACAAGTTATTTACAAATCCAGTTTAATTGATTTATCTCATTTGTTACCAAATTTATTGTTTACAAAGTAACTTCCCTTATATATTAATTTTATTAATAAAATGAATTTGCCATTTTAATTATATTAAAAGATTTACTTTAAAGATTTACGTTATTGCAATGGCCGACATTCAGTTAGCTGTGTATCGCTATGATTCTATATTGAAAAATTGGCTTGGTTAATAGCAATAAATCTTTTGTTTGTTTGCCCCTAGCAATTATCTTCATATAGAGTGCCAACCACGCTTTATTGCCAATAAGATTATAATTTTTATAATTTTTGTAAGATTAGCCAAAAATAAGTCGACGATTTTTATAGTGAATTAGATATAAAACAGAACGACGAATACAGGGAAACAAATATTTATTATAAAAATTATATAAATTTTACAAAAATTCGTAAAACTTAGAAATGGAATGAAAAGTGTCTTTCTTTGTCTCCCATCGATTGCTTGAATTTTGACTTTTATCACAAATTTTGTTTTAATTTTTGTGGTGTCCACCCGAAAATCATTCCCAGACCACATGGATGAACCTTTTCAAAAAGATTGTTTCAAAGCTTCAAATAATTACCGAAAAATACACCATTCTCCTGCGTTTCACATCGATAGAAAGATACTATAAATATAATTTTTAATTTACCATGTTGGTGAAATTATTCAATATATAAAATTGGCAGTTGTCAATGTTGACAGGCTTAGTGCTTATCACTAGGTAAAATTTTAAGATTTCAAAATCCTAAGTGATGCACCTTCTTTCCCAAAAAAAGTTTTCTTGAATAAACCATTCTAATCTCTATGAATTATAATTTTATTTACTTTAATGTTAAACTTATCAAGTTAATTTTGTATAATATAATAGGTTGTAGCTTACCCTAAATACCGGTGTCACCTGATCACTCAAAAAGAACGCCTTAGCCATGGTCATGCAGGATTTAAATTGTATGGTGAAAATCTTTACTTTGGAAAAAGTTCTAAATTGGAAACTTGTTCTGATGCTATCAAGAAATGGTTATTTGCATTATTTGTAATTCTATAAATATTAGGTACACTGAAGGAGGAAAATACAAATACAATAAAACGTTCTTCAGCACAGCCACCAAATACTTTACTCAATTCATATGGAAATCATCAACTCGTTTTGGCTGTGTTCTTTGTGGCGGTAAAGGAAGTAAGATGTTCGAGACTTATGTTGTCTGCATTTATTTTCCACCTGGAAGTGTTCTTAATCAATTCAAGGAGAATGTATTACACCCTTTACCTCCGCTTTTAAACATGAATTTTAACGTTGCTTTAACTGTAAATAAACGAAAATAAAAGTGAATCAATTATTTGAATTAATTTATTTGATTTAAATTTAATTAAATTATTAATTTATATATTTCCTAAATAAATGGATTTTATTTATAATTATATTGTTGTTTAAAACTGGTATTAAAATAGTAAAATAATTATGCTTGCTATATATTTTATCTATTATATTTTAATTGAAATCAGTTTATTATTATGGATAAGATCCACAGATAATTATAAGATCCAAAAAGCTATTTTTTCAAATGCTCCCCTATTAATACAAACACTATTCTTTAAATACACCAAGTTTCAATTTATATTTTAATAAAGTTTAATATTTAATTCAAGGCTGCCCAAATACTACTTTTTGGCCACTGTTAGTGTGTATTCTATGTGACGTGAGCAAGCTCATTAAACCAATACATAAACAACATTATTTGAATGAGTAAGGAAATTGCTATCAAAATATTTATGATATATAAAATAAATTTTTCTTTTGTAAAATTAATGTAAATAAAACGATCAAATAGTATTATTTGAAAAGGGTTTAATCTTGGTGAAAATAAAGCTTTTAAACATGACTTTTATCATTGTCTTTACTGTATTTAGACGACAATAAAAACGAGTCAATATTTGAATTAATTTATTTGATTTTAATTTAATTAATTTACTTATTTATACTTTTGTTTTTATTTATTTATTAAAAATTATTACGAATAATATTAAACTCTTCAAATTAATTTTGTATTATATAATTGGCTATAGCTTATGCTAAATCCCGGTGTCAACTGATGTCTTAAAGGGGAGTCTTTAACCATGATGGACTTAAAATAGATATGGCAAAAACCTCTACAATTATTCTGCCTCAAATTTGCGCAGTTGTGCTCATGTTATCAATGCTTGGTATTTTGGTTTTTTTTATTAACTAATTATAAGTAGTTTTCTTAAATTTTTAGGTACAATGAAGTGAAACAATACAATTACAGTAACCCCCGATTTGGGTCACTTGGATATCCCCCCTACAGGCCGATGGAATTTGATAAAAAGAAGAACATGGTTAAAATCTGTAAGTCAAACTTAATCTTAATCTGTAATCAAAATGTGCCTAGGGCCACTCTAACAACCAAAAAAACCATTTTCAAATTATTTGAAAGTTATCTTTAAAAAGCTTTCAAAAGAACGAATAATTTTAAACTTTAGGAAAATGCTTATCAATCATTAATACATGTATTATACAGTAAGTATAAAATTATATTCAACTTATGAATAAACTCATATAAAATCAATAGAAATTTTATGAACATTTGGTATTATTAATCAGTATTAAACATTGGTAATCATCTTGCTAAAGTTTAAAATAAATCTTTCTTTTGAAAGCTTTTTAATAATAGCTTTCAAATATTTTGGCCGTGGTTTTTTGGTGGTTAGAGTTATCATGCGCACATTTTGATTAGAGATTTAGTAGCAGTTTGACTTTAAAAGCATTATTTTTAAATGAACTTGGTAATAGTATTAAAAATCAAACAACAAAATGAATGCTCTTTTCAACTTTTTTTTTAATCTAAAAAGTGATTAATTAATAAAACAAATTATTTAAATAAATATCAGTTTTAAAATGTTCTAGTTAATAAAACAATATTTGATTTAAGCTTCAGTATAAGAATAAGTAAATGACCTTGTTAAAGTATTTAACTCAGGAGTACTGATCTGATCAGCCATGAATAGTATGACTCTATCGGCCAATTCGTAGTTATCTTTCAACAGATCTTTCCATTGGTTTTCAAATTCTGTGCGAATTCTT
>JAQFZM010003513.1:0-10989 GCA_034695785.1 Galumna obvia
ACATTGAAGAACTTATTGTTTATCGAATTCCAGACTTAACTGATGTTCACTTCACACGTTTGAAGAGATTAGAGATTCAAATGGAAGATATGAAACATTTCGACACATTTAAAGGATTGGTTGAAGACAACAAAAATACTTTAAGACATTTAAAAATAACTTATTCTGATTATGAGGATGAGGTCATTTTCTGTAAAGAGCTGTTCCTTTTAATACCGAAACTCAAGAATTTAATTGAATTGGAGATCGACTCATATTTATTGGTTAAACAAATCGATACTCATTTAAGACAAATAGCATTGAATTGCAATCAATTGAAAAGACTTTATTTGAGTTATACTATCGATAATAATATGAGTTTTGATGATCTGTTGTCTCATTTAAAAACATATTTTAAAAGATTGATAGCATTGAAACGATTTGAGTTAAGTTTAGATTTTATTAAAGTGAAGAGACATGAAATTGATTTGTCGGCACTTTTTAGATGTGAAGCCTTTCGAGAGTTAACTCATTTGAGTATCAATTTTAATGATGGTTTCGGATCACCGATTGATGCAAACGATGTGTTTAAAGACATTGAAAAGGATTTACCAAAACTTCAGTCATTAATTATTGAGGGATAAGATTTCAATTGCAATGAATTAGAAAACAAATTAGAAAAAGTTTAATCAAAGTTAAAAAATTAGTTCCCAGTTTTGAAAGAGTTTGTGTTCTTCCAAACACTAATTCTATGAATTAATTTATTCTTTTCTTTGTTTTTATAGAAAATTGTTAATTGACTTAAAATATAATACAAAAGTAATGGAATAAATGGCGAATAAATTGAATAATAAGTTTTTGATCTAATATTAAGTTATACTTGGTAAATTTGTGTGGATAAAGTTATAAAATTATCTGATTCTCCTAGAAATATACTTTTTGAAATAACTATAATAATATTTAAATGATAATAAATTAAAAACTAATGTTCTATTTATCAAGTTTATTTTATGAAAAGATATTTTAGAAATAAGCTTGCTCTATATAAAAACAATTATATGGATTTAGCATGTTTACCATTTTATACTTCATTTAGTTGAGAACAGGTTATTCTCATTAAACATTAATTGATTCATATCTTTATTATTTACAGAATTGATATATAATACATCAATTTACCTTGAATCATGTATAATGTTAATTAAGGTAATTTATATTTTATTTTGTCATTGATTTTAAATATAATAAATTAAAATAATTTCTATTTTGAATAAATATTTAATAATTTAACTCTTATTTTAATAAAATAATATTTTAGTCATAAAATTATGGTAAGACTTGATTCTATCAATTGATTAACTTTTGAATATTTCATAAAAATAAAATCCTTTATTAAGTTATTATAAAATTTAACTTTTGTTTAATAAAAAACAAATAAATATTTATTATAAAAATAGTGATCATAAGATATCATTTGTTTCCATAGAATACCAGATCTTAAGGTTAATCCTATTATTATCTGATAAATTATAAGTTCCAACGGTTTTCCCTTATCTTACTTTTAAATATATGAAGTTATTTATTTAAGCTAAGGATCGATACCCTTAACCCAATGCTATATAAGGGATATAATTTTATTATTGAATTCTTTTCTTTTAAATACTTCAACGGATATATTCTCTTATTTTGTGATTTAAAGTTTTTATTTGAAATGTTTTTATAATAAAATACTTTATTTTGAAATCTATTAATAGAATTGACTAAAATCTGTTCTCACGACTAATTATTCTCTTTTTTGTGAAATATATGTAAAATAAAAAGATATTTCAGTTTTAGTTAAGATTTTTTAAACATTTTTAAAAATATGTCTTTCGTTGGAATGAATTCAATGGACTCTTCAGAAAAGGACTCAATTGTTAACAAAAGTGGTATAAATAGTTGTCGACAGTCTTATGATAACCGGATTTGTGACGACTTGTCTGAAGTGATTCTCCAGTATTTGTCACTCGAAGACAAACTCAGACTCGAATGTGTGTCACAACAGTTCCGGAGGACTCTCTTTGAGAAACACTATTCATTTAATTACATAATTACCGCAAAAATGAATAAAATGAGTGTCGATTCTTTAGAAAAGTTCATTAAAAAGTTACCGAAATTGTGTGAAATTTTTTGCGAATGTGCAGTTTATCCCAAGAACAATTTAAAATTTGATCAAAATTTTATTGAAATCTTTTTAAAGAACTGTAAAAATTTACGAAAAATGGAATTAAATACAACGAAATTTAATTTAATTAACGAAAAATTCATCGAAAAGTTTTATCAAACTTTGGTTTCACTCAGACTTGACATAGATTTGAGTAATATTACAAATCCATTCGGGGGTTAGTTTTTCTTAAATACAATTTTGTATAGAATTTTAATAATTTATTTTATTTTAGATTTTCCAATCACTCCATATATGAGTCAACTCTCAAACATTGAAGAGCTTATTGTTAATCGCATTTCAGGCTTAAGTGGTGTTCATTTCAGACGTTTGAAGAGATTAGAAATTGAAAGACTTTATGAGGAAAATATCAAAACATTAGAAGTATTGTTTGAAGACAACAGAAATACTTTAAAACACTTATCGATACTTATTTTTAATACCATCGATAAAACAACTTTTAATAAAACAGTATTGAATTCAATATCGAAACTCAAGAATTTGGTTAATTTGGAGATCGGATGGTATTTATCTCTCATCAGATTTGATAAATACTCTGAACCTTATTTAAAACGAATAGCACAGAATTGCTATCTATTGAAAAGATTTTGTTGTGGTTTTACTACCGATAATAACAACAGTTTTGAAGATATGATGTCATCGATTAATAAATTTAAATCATTAAAACGATTGGAATTTAATTTATACACTGAAAGTGAATTAAGTGATAAACAAAAGAATAGAACAGAAATCTATTTCTCAAAACTTATAAACTGTGAAACACTAAGAGAATTAACTCATTTCGAGTTTTCTTATATTTATAGGGGATCTTCTTTACCTATTTTTCCAGAAGATATGCTTAAAGAAATTGTAAAGAATTTACCAAAACTTCATTCATTAAAAATTACTGGAATTGATTTCAGATGCAGTGAATATTCTGCACATATTCTGAGCCCTCTCTCTAACCTTCAAACAATTGAATTATTGGTTACTAAACACTCACCAAAACATGTACTCAAGAATAAACTGAAAGAGAAGTGCAAACGAATTACAAAAATTGATATGAAATAGTGGTTTACCTTTAAGTTTGAGGGAATGATCAAAGAATACTGGATGATATAGGCAGATAATGTCTACAGACCTTTTCCAAATAAATTAAAAAATGATTCGATATTGAATTTGGAAAAATCTCGAAAAAAATATTAGAATTTGTTCTAGTTAATTTAATAAGTAATACTCACAATAAAGGGCAATTTTATTTTAAATAATTTATATTTTATGTATAATACAAAATAAAATTAATAAAAGTATTATTTTATTGAATTCTTTTCACTTAAATACTTCATCGGATGTTTTCTCGTCAAAAATTGGTTTACCTTTGTGAATTTTAAGTAAAATTAATATATTTTAAATAGGTTTTAGCAGGGATGGCCAAAGAAATCGACTCCAAGGAGGTGGCAAGGTAGATTTTGGGTAAAATCCCAGGGGGTATTAGGGTAGTGTATTTTTCAAAAACCTCAAAAACATCGACTTTTTTGCTATTTGGCTTTTAATAGCTATTTTAAACTATTTAAAGGTTATTAAGTGCTATAATTGTCATTTGTATTTATCTCTCATCACTGAGTCGTCAGATTTGATAAATACTCTGAACTTTATTTTAAACGAATAGCACTTAAGTGCAAACAATTGAAAAGATTTTGAATTGGGTTTAATAATGTCATCTCTTAATAGATTTAAGTCATTAAAACGATTAGAATTTCATTTATTTTCTGAAACTGAATTAAGTGATAACCAAAACAATTTGAATTCTTAATATTAATAGTTTGAATAGTTTATTGGTTTTATTCCATTTTCTGTATAATTCTTAAGTAAATGTGAAAGAAAAGTGAGTTAACTCAAACTTATGATATCAGACACTAATAATTAGTTAAAAGTTTTAACTTAAGACAAATTTTTTAATCAAATTTCACAAAAATTTTTGGAAAGTTTATGACTAAATATTTAAATTTTAATAAAAATTTATTATTTTCTATATTTTTTCAAATTCTTTAATTTTCTAAATTTTTAAAAAACCGATTAACTATTTATTAATTGTAAGATTGGTTTAAAAATAAATTTATCAAGGTAACTCTAATGATATTCGGGGCAGCTTTAGAGTACTATCAAATAAATAAAACATTTGTTATTTACAGTGAAACACAGTTGTCTGTTAGATGAAACACAAATGAATTTAGAAATGCAAAAATGAATGTCAAATGAACACAAATGTAAATCACATCACTTAAAAGCTATACATTTAGCTCAGGGATGGGCAAGGGGGCTACCAGGGGGGCACCCCCCTAGGCAAGTCGAGTCAGGCACACCCCCATTAGAAAAAAGATCGGTATACCCCCTTCTCTAAAAAATTTGGCAAAATATGAGAAAAATAGTGAAAAATCGACAAAAAGCTGTAATTTTGAAGAAAAATAAGAGAAAAGTTAGCAAAAAGACACAAAATTTTCAAAATTACAGTGTTTATGTTATATTTTTTGCTCTAATTTTTATTAAAATTTTATAAAAATTCCTTTTTATGTCAAAAGTTTATAGTTTTTTGCCTTAATTATAATAAAATACACTAAATTTGATCTAATTATAGTGAAAAATGTCTAATTAAGCCGTTTAAACGCGTTTTAACCTATTTTTAGGCATTTTTGAGCGATTTTGAAAAAATGCCCCCCTACCCGCCCTTTGGCCGAAAAATTGTCGGCACCCCCCATTAGGCTCGCTGACCTTGCCCCTCCCTGCATTTAGCTGTATATAATTAGTTTAAGTATTATGCAGAGGAGACCATTTCCATAGTGATCGGTTGCTAGGAGCTAAACTTTCAAAGAATACTTTAATTGGTAACATATAATGTAACACAAAATTGAAGATAGGAGTCATATAAACACATTTAAACAAACATTTTATTTGAAATCGAATAAAATTTTAAGTTGACTTTCTTTTAACTTTTTAATTAAAATATATTTAATTTTTTCACAAATTAATATTTCGTATTTAAAAAGACTTTTAGTTTTTATTAATTAAATAAATTATAATAAATGTCAGTTAATGATTACCGAATTACATGTGAAACACTTTTGGCGCAAAATGTCATTAATTTTTTGAATAAACTTTTCTCAACAGACGTCTTTTATTACGTCATAGAGATACACAGCTAACATTTTGGCTTTCTCTGGCCTATACTCTCATCCATTTATATGAAATTTCCCCTTTACTATCAAAAGAATTGTTCAAAAATGAAGGTTTAAACAGCCAATCAATCCCTTTGGTTTTTATCTAAAAGACGAAATTTCTTTTTTAGTGTTAAAAGGAATTGACAAAAGAGAAAGATATAGCTTACACACTCCTCCGTTTCTATCGAAAAGACGAAATTTTCTTGTTACTAACAAAAGGGTTAGTCAGCAGGGAAAGATATCACAACCTACACACACTTCTCCATTTCTATCAAAAAGGAGACATTTCCCCGTTATTAACAAAAGGGTTGGTCATCAGAGAAGGATAGAACAGCCTACACTCCCCTCCGGTTATATCAAAAAGATGATAATAACCCGATACTATCAAAAGAGTAAAATTCCAGGGAGAGAACAGCTTAATTTTTCCTTATATTTCTATCAAAAAGGCAAAATTTCCCCGTCAGTAACAAAAGGGTTAGTCACCAGAGAAGTTTATCACAGCCTACAAACACTCTTCCGTTTTTATCAAAAAGACGACATTTCCCCGTTACTATTAAAAGTTTAAATATCCAGGGAGGGCAATGTCTACTATTCCCTTCTGTTTCTATCAATTAGACAAAATTTACTGTTTCAAACACAAGGGTGGATCTCCATAGTAGGATAGCATAGCCTATACTCTCATCCATTTATATGAAATTTCCCCTTTACAATCAAAAGAATTGTTCAAAAATAAAGGGTAGAACAGCCTACACTCCCCTTGGGTTATATCAAAAAGATGATAATAACCCGATACTATAAAAAGAGTAAAATTCCAAGGAGAGAACAGCTTAATTATTCCTTATGTTTCTATCAAAAATGCGAAATCTTCCCTTTAATAATAAAAGGGTGGATCTTCTGAAAAGGATAGCAAAGCCTACATTATTAAGCCTATAGAATGAGTGGGTAGGCCTGTATAATAGATATGTAGGTTTGTAGAATAGGTGTAAAGGCCTGCAGAATAGGTTGATAGGCAGGTAGAGTTGTTATTTGGGCCTGTTTAATGGGTGATACGGCCTGTAGAATGGGTGGATAAGCCTGTATAATGAGTGGATGAGCCAGTATAATGGGTGGTTTGGCCTGTAGAATGGATGGTTTGGCAAGTTTAATGGGTGGGTTGGCATTTAGAATAGGTGGATGAGCCTGTTTACGGGTGTAAAACGATTATATATACTACATTTTACTTCCTAAACGTAGTGAAAAACATAATCTATAAACCAGGGATAACGAAAGGTCGATGCTCTAAGGGGGTGGTAGGGTAGGGTATTTTGGGAAAAATCCTAGGGGGGTAATATTGTATGGTATTTTTCAATAACGTCTATTTTTGCACTATTAAGCTTTTTATTGCTATTTAAAAGTTATTAAGTACTATAATTATCATTTATACATGCTACTTCACTCAAAAAGCTATATTTTGCCAATTTTTCACTGGAAAAAGAATTTTTTGGGTAAAATTTCTATCAAATATCGATGAATTTGATAATAAATTTCAATTTAAACGATTTTAAATCAAAATATTGTCATAATTGCTAATTTTCTTTAAATATTTACCAATATTTTCTAAAATTTTTACAAATTTTTAGGGGGGGTCTTATTTCTCATTTTTTCTAGAGGGGGGGTATTTTGCCAAATTTGGCCTTGAATGGGGAGTTTTCCGGAATACCCCCTTTTCGCCATCCCTGAATATAACCAAAGAAGGAGAAAGAAACCTTTAGATATTTTTGTTAAAATATTCTTAACTAACTACAACTTCATTTGACCTAGTGTTTGCCCATATTGACAAATGTTAATATTTCAAATAAGAAAGAAATATTCAATTATAATTTTTTATTATGAGGTATTCTAGAAATTTCCCTTGGTTTCTGAGTTTTACCTAATTTAATGTCACTTTAAATGGAGAAATTACTGAATATATTATATATTTAAGGTTTGGTTAAGTTTAGTATTTTCGACAATAATTTATGGAAAAGTGTTTTCGTTTGTATTCAGAAAAGGAAAATTTGATAACTTTCAACTAGTAAGTCAAATTATAAAGCAACCAGTTAAATTTCTCAGATTTTCGAAATATTTAAAAGAAAGGCATATAATATTCACCTACTTAATTTTCGTTTATTTAACAATTTGGCTTTTATTGACAACCATATTAAGCCACAGTTTTTCAAGTACATTACTATTAACTTATTTCAAAACTAAACCTGCAAAAGTTGTTGATTCTATAGAAGACATTCTTGCAAATCGAAAAATCAATATTATTGGAAGTGAGACCGCACTCCATTTAAAATCTCAATTAGACCAAGGGCAATATGAATCTCTAATTAATAAAATAATAAAATATGAAAACATTAATAATATTAATTCTCGTGATTTATTAAACCCACGCGTTCTTAAAGATGTACTAGATGGTAAAACTGTATGCTTTGCAAATTCTCTTATAATGGAAAGGTTTCGTGAAATATTAGTTGGTTATAATATAGGCACAACAAAAAACAAGTACATTCAAGCATTATTATCGTATGCATTGGTTAAAAATTATAAGTAACACAAAAAACTATCCTTAGTGTATGTATTCCTTTTTAATATATTTTAAAATAATAATTTAGCAAGATTTTTTTTTATTAATAATACAGTAAAATACTAATAGTTTTCAAAGTTTAACAAATGACTTTCGCATCCTTCCAAAATCTTTACCTGTTTAAAACAAAATTAAAGTATAACATTAGACAATTTTACCCTTCAAATTTTGCACTCACGAGTGTATTAGGTGGGCCAAACATTAAAATGTCAAGGCTGTAATACTGATTATGAAATGTTCTACTCATCGAAATCAACAAATTACTACTTGACTTTTATAAACGTCAAATAGTTCTCGGGATTTTGACCTCGGGAGTAAATTAATTGTAAATTTATTTTAAAATTTAAACATTGTCAAAATTAAAAACCAAAATAGCCATTTTTTAGAAATTCAAAAATGTTTTCAGAATATGTTTACAATTTCATGGTCAGTGACCAACTTCAGGAGAAACTAGGCGTGTTTTTTGCTATACGGGTAAAGATTTTGTTAAACATAGAGCCAACGCGAAGGTTATTTGTTAAACTGCGAAAACTATTAGTAATTTAATGTAATATAAACACTATTGTTTAACTTTGAATATATTTGTCAATTTTTTTCTTTATACTTAGGATTAATTTAAGTATTAATGAAGCAAAGTTAATAGAGCATCACGAAAGACTTGCAAAATTAACCAAGAAATTATTTGGAAAGATTTTTTTTGAAACTAATAAATTAACAAATTTTACAGTAAATTACGCTAAAAATGATTTTGGACCAAAAAACTATCAGAGATATTACGAGGGGCATTTTTTGTAACATTAATTGGTAACACATTAGGCCTTTTAGTACTATTATTTGAAATCTATAGAAATCATGAAAATAAAAAATTAATTATGTCAGGTTTGGTATTCCAAGTTTATCTATAAAATATTGGATTGAAAAAATTAAAATATCAAGATCATAATTTAAAATAAATGTTTTTTAACACTCTATTTCATATATCTTATTAGTATATTGTAATAAAACAAACTTCCAAAATATTAAACAACTAATGATTGGCCGCTTATATTAAGCACCTCCTTTGCTTTCTCTTATATAACCTGATGTTTAATCTAAAAAAAAGCTCTGTTATACCTCTTAGATATACTTTTAATACCTGTTTTACATCTTATAATGTATTAATATCTAATGTATAGCCATTCATTTCTATCTTTTATAATAAATTGTGTTTAAACCTAAATCGAGTGTTTTATTAATAATAAGTAAAATTAATAATAAGTATTTATAAAGAGTTAATAAAGTAATAATAATTTAAAGAGTTATAGAGTGCTGACCAACGATTAAAGTAGAATAAAGTTTAAAGAATAATTAAGAATAAGAGTTTAAGAGTATGTTTAAAGAATATAAGACTATTGTTTATTGAAGAAGTGAGGAACGCAAAGGTCTGGGACCTAAAGGGAGACCGATCGCCGACAAGGGTTGGTCTCTATCATAAGCTGTGAAGCCATCGCTATAAAGTGATAGCGATATTTTGAAAATGACTAAAAATAGATCAAAACACATTAATACCCAATTATACACCATATTCACTTATAAATTACTTAATTTATCTAATTTAAAATCATATTTAATTAAGTTTGTTATATTGAAAATTTCTTTTAAACTGAAGGTTTATATTAAAATATAAAATTTAATTTTAAATAAAATATTTTCTTTCAATTCTTATTATAAGCTTTAGGTGAGGTAGTTGGATAGGATAGGGTATTGTGCCATGTTCTAATTGCCATTGGAAATATGTTTAATTGTATTATTGATGAGACAACTTCTTCGATGTCAAGAATAGGGATTATCGGTATTTATTTAATATATAAATTATAATTTCAAAAAAATGAATTAGTGATCAAAACAAACACTCATTTAATAAGTTTATTTTTCTAAAATTTATTTTTAAATAAAAATTATAAAAATAATATTTCAGGTTTTCAACAAGTTATCATATACTACTCTATCCCATAGGCAATAAAATACCTTAAATAATTTTTAGAATTTATATTTCATTTAATTTTTGCATCATTTGTGACAATAAACTTGTTCATAGAATAATTATTTTCCGATAAATATAATAAAGATTAGCTCAAATTATTGCTATTTTTAAGTTTGCATTTGAGAATATTTATTAATTATTCATTAAATAAATGATCAAAAGATAATCATTTTATGATAAATAACTCTTAGTTCTCAAATAAAGTCTTTTAGAATTAAATATCTTTGAATTTATCTGAAAAATTATATAAATATTTAAATAAATTTTTGATTATGGACAGTTTTTTATAAAATATTCATAAAGAGGTAGTCCTTAGACACACTGTTAATAACATTCAATTCTTCCGGAACTCTCCTAAACTCTGGCTTTCACCATAACTCATATCAACCATAAACTAAACCTGAGACTACACTCAACCTAACATTGAGTCTCACTCTTTCTATAAAAGCCTATGTTTTACACAAATTGTATTCAGGCTTTATTATATATTAGTAGTGATCGCATCTTAGTCTTCAATAAAACTTTAATTTAATAACCATTTAGTAAAAAGTGTTCTCAAAAGAAGAATTGGGTCAAAACCAAAGGACAGAAACAATCGAAGACTCAAATGAAAACCAAACACCAAAAATAGTATTTTTATATCATTTCTTTCTTTCATTGTTATAAATTGTTAGATAATAATCCAAAGTTTGATCTAGATTTAATCCAATTCAGTAGAAATATTTGTTTTATATCATTAAAATCCTTTGAAATTTCTAACTTTACTAATTATAACTTGATTTTAACATAACATTATGTTAAACCTAATTGATCTATTAAGTACTGCATTTATGGAGGAATTAAAGGAAATAACTTTACTATAGATAACGAGAAACACATTCAAGAAGTCAGTGTCTATTCCTTAGAATAACAACTATTCATTTCTTTTCAATTAGTGTTTCTTATTCTTAATTAACTGAAT
>JAQFZM010003514.1:0-10989 GCA_034695785.1 Galumna obvia
GGTGAAGGAATGGGTGGTGTCGATGGAGTTGTTTGTGTTGAAGAAGAAGCGGACGGTGTCTTTATAGGAAATACTTGCTTAAAGCGTTGCCTTTGTTTCTGAAAATAGGAATTTGGTTCTCATTAGGAAGACGATGCAACTGATCCTCTGATATTAAAAAATTTCAAATATCATGATATTCTACTTCAAGTATAGAACAAAAATTTACAAAAAATTTGTGCGAATGGCCACTCCTTCACCCGAATATCGGGTCTCAAAACTTAAATAAATTCAAGTATAAATGAATGAAATATGAATGAATTAAAGTTAGCCTGCCCAAAATCATCAGTTCAATCCTTTTAGACCTAAGTCACCCATATATTCTCTATGGGTGACATAAGTTCATTATATTCATGTTACTCAGAACTCATGTTTCTCAGTAACTCATTTTCGCAATTTTACTCTAACTCATTAATATTTCATTCATTAAAACTTGAATTTATAACAAGTTTTGAGACCCGATAATCGGGTGATGGAGTGGCCATTCGCACCAATTTTTTGTATATTTTTGTTCTATTTACCAAGCTGAATATCATGATCTTTGTTATTTTTCAATATCAGAGAATCAGTTGCATCGATTTCCTATTCAGTGTTTGCACATTATATCAATAGGTGGAAAAAACCTATATCTTATCTATAAATAAATGATCTTACCAGTGTTTCCACTTCCATTTTTGTTGTTCCCGAAAATTGCCGAACTATTCGTCGTACTCTACTGCCGCTAGGTTCTAGATATATTTAGATGAATAGTTAAATTATTAATAAAAAGATTTTATACTATTCTGCTCATTTAATGTTGTTGGTGAGTTTGGTGATTTTGGAGAACTTGGATCATTTTGTAAGTCATCTCTTCTAATTTTCTCATTTTCGTTCTTAAATTATATAAAACAACATGGTTAATAAAATATTAATATGGAAAATTTAAAGTATTTGCTTAAGGAACAGAAAAATACTCATAGGTGTATTGCTATTTAAAATTTCTAGATACATAAATATTGTGTAAGAACACTAATTTTCAAATAGATATGATTTTATAAAGTTGATATTAGATAAATATAATGTAATAAAAACTACTTGGTTATAATTTACATCAAATTGAGCCTTGATCATATCAATTGAAAGTTTTTTATCAACTTTCATATTTTCATACTAAGAAATTTAATAAAGTCCACTTACCTTCTCATGTTCTTCCGCTTCGGCGACATGATCTGACATTTTCTAACCCTGGAATTTTAAACAAAATATAATTGTTTCAGTAAACTTTTAAAAATAATATTTAACTAGGTTATTTTTGCAAAAATATTCAATTTCTCAATCCGTAGCACATGTTTTATTCAACTAATACTTAGTTAAACTAAAATGTAATTATTTTTAAGGTTAACTTATTTAATCTTATCTTAATGAAGCATAGGTAAGACCAAGGTAATTTTTTATTTAAGATAGATAAAATTTTTAATTGTATGATGCTTTCCTTAATTATAAATAAATATAATTAATGTAATTTATATTAAAACAGAATTAAAATATTTATAAATTATATGTAATAATTATATTTAATTTGATAAAATTTATAATTGTGCTTGTTTCGAATATTAATAAGATATTCCCTTCAATTGTATTTATTTAATAGAAAAGATAACCATAGTGGAGAGTTTTATAATGAAGATTATAATGTAATCTTTCTATAACATTCAAGGTAAAAAGTATGTTTAAGTGTCAAATGATTTCCTAAACATTTTAATATCAATTTATTATTTTAAGGAATAACCCTAATTAATTTCTAAACAGAAATTTATGAATGATTCAAAAATAAGTTTCAATGAATAACGTATTGGGTAAAATAATTTTAAAACAATTTTTATTGATTTTTTTAAAATTATTATTTATGGTAAATTTTATCATGTTCCCTTTTAAAAGTTAATATTTAATGTTCATTATAAAAGTCTAACTTTGGAGGTAACATATTTTGGAATACTTGAAGACTAATATTTTGTTATTTATCTGATTATAGAGCTATTATACTAACAAGTTGTAAGTTTCAGCACTTAAAATATATTAGATAAGAAATAGAATTTGTTCCTAGACAAATATTAATTATCAAATGATAAAGAAAAATATTTTTTAACAATTCATATTTATTTATGAACATGGTATTTTTTGCTTTAAGTTTGAATAATTATCAAGGTGATGCAGAATATTTGTTTATTCTGGGTAAAATATGTTATAAAATATTTACTAAAAGTCGTCAAATATTTATCCCAATATTTAATTATTTTTTCAGAATTTAATTTAAAATTAAAAGTTTAATTAATTTTTAGAGTAATACAGTTGACAATGAGATAGAATTTAAGGATTTCTTTATTTAAAATAGTAACTTATTCAATAAAAATCATTGTGTTTAGAGAAGCTCAATTCAACTTAACAGTTAGTATTTGACGAGCCTTTAAATGAGGAAATCTCTTCGGGGCAATGATTTATATATTTTTTTGATTATTCTTTTGTTGTATATTTGCTACAAATAATTTTTAAAAATTTTGAGATTCTTTTGAAACCTGGTATTTTATATGAAAAACAATACATTTTACCACTAATTATATTTATAAATTTATTAATGATTCAAATATTTATTTATATTTATTATAAAATTTACCAAAAGCATCTTTAAACATATTAAATTAGCCCTTAAATTCCCATGAATTAATATAAACCCCAAAAAGTTTAGCAAACAAAAGGGTCTGTACGGCTATGTACATAAAACTAGAGGTCAAGTGTATTATGATAAACAAATCAATTATGTCAACACATTTTTCAAACAAATAATTTATCAAAGTTCTTAATATATAGTCATTTATTGATAAATAGATAAGGCTAACTAAGATTAAAAATGTTTAAGACTACAATCATTATGAATCTGACTTATCAATTAATTAAATTAAGATAAATTAATCTTTTATTGAATTGCCTATCAATTATATTTGTTTAGAGCAAGCTTTCACTTTTAGATAAAATATTTTATTATTATAATAGTAATAATAGTATAATACTAATTTTACGATCCTATCTTGTTTATTAATTAAACAAGTTGAAGGTTACTATATCACATGGAGTTCAAACTTAATATCCTAAAAAGTATTATTAAAATAAAAGTTAATCGCTGATTTATATTATCTAGAAAATTAAAAAATTCATATTAAAATTTTAGAAAATTTGAAAATATATTTCAGCTTGGTTTTATTATATTTATATCATTGTTATTAAATATTTTAAAATACATGACTCAATTTGCTCATGTTAAATAATTTAAAGTTAATTGGTAAAAAATTCTTATTTGTATAATAATATTATGTAAATATTTAGCAAGGATAATAATTTATATACAGACCATGTTCTGATTTTTTTAATCACTTTTGCCATCTTGAGTTTTGCTGGCTCCAAACCATACTTAAGATAAGTATCTAAACTTGTTAATATGTCCTCCTGAAGATCGGCCGTCACATTGAATATAAGACATGAGGATAGAAGTAAACTAATGCCAAAAATAGTCGACCAGTCCTTCTCTGTGAGGTAAGGATTAGAGGTCGAACTTTTCAACCCTTAGACCCTTAAGGGTTTTGCCAGACCCTTAAAAATGGTCGGGAAGGGTCTAAATTTTACAAGTAAGGGTCGGGTAGGGTTTCATTTTTAGAAAAAAGTATGCCCTTTAAACCCTTAATATTTTATCTCTTTATTTTTATATAACAATGTATTTGAATGGAATTGAGATCACATCTATTGATTACATCACATAAGTTTAATATTGATAGCAAAAGAGTTAAAGTCATACGACTGTAGTGATGAAAGGATTTTGGGTGCCATCATTATTTTGTCATTCATCCCTTCAAATAGTACATTACGTATATCATCTGATATGAAATCATTAAATAAAATCTTTTATTTAATTGTATTGATTGTTATATTGACTAAAATTTAAAATTTATAAGTAATTTAAAGATTATCTGATATTGTAATCAATATAGGATTCAATTACAATCAGTACAAAAAAAAATTTTATTTAATGATTTAATATCAGATGATATACGTAATGTACTATTTGAAGGGTTGAATATCAAAATAAAGATGGCACCCAAAATCCGTTCAACACTACAGTCGTATGACTTTAATATCAATACGCCGGACTCACATTAACTGATCGCAGATCAAGACTTGCGCCTCAAAATGTTAACAAATTACTGTTTATTCGTTCAAACTTAGATTTGTATTGATTTAAGTTATAATAAAAACTTATAAGAAAATAATGATATTATTAAAGGTTTAAAGGGCATACATTTTAAGGGTAAGGGTTTGGAAATATATCTAAGGGTCGGGAAAGGGTTTTTATTTTGTAAATCTCTAAGGGTTCGGGAAGGGTAGGGTTTAGAATAATTAGAAAAGTTCGACCTCTAGTAAGGATCGAACACTCCCTGAGTGTCGATCAGAATTTCTACAACTTATGTGTCATCAGAAAATTTGATAATAAATGGCTTTGAGAGCTATATCCCTGAGGTTTTATATCAGACTTCCAGTAAAATCCTAAATATTAACATTTCATCAAAAAAACTATGTTTTATTAAAACAGTAAAATGTAATTAAATTTATATGATTTCAAGAAAAAAATTAGTTCTAAAAATTGAATTTCTTTTTGCCACTAAAGGAAAATTTATAACAATATTTTATATAAATAGGGTTAAATAATTGAAGGGAGGGAGAGATCAAACCTTGAAGTGGTTCATCCTTTTCTCCCAAACAATTATTATCAGGGTAACGGAATAAATACCTTACCATATAGTTTAGAATAAATGATTCTTCTCGATGGGCTCACTATGGTATTATAGCCACCGTTTTATAATTGAATGGTTCCAAATATTTTTCTAATTCATTGTATTTTAAAATATATTCAGTAGCAAACACGTTTCCTCGAAAGTAACGGATTTAAATTATCTTGATCTCTTTGGAAAGCTGGGTTTACATAGAATAGTTTGGCAAAATCATTTTCGGCTAATGTCCACCGGTTTCCATAAATTCGGCCAGGAAAAATTTATGTAAAAAGCCTTAATATAAGATAAATTTAGCCCTAGTTTGTCATTAATAAAAGCAGAGTTTGTACATGATAAAATTGTTTATTAAAATTGAATTATTTAATATTGATTTTCATTCATAAAAATAGATTCAAAGTTCAAAATATTCAATTTGCTATTATTAATGACAAATTAGTGCAAAATTTATCTTACATTAAAGCTTTTTACACTAATTTGTCCTGGCCAAATTCATGGGAACAGATAGCCATTAGCCGAAAATGATTTTACCAAACTATTCTATTTAAATTCAGGTTTATAAAGAGACAAAGATTATTTAAATCAGTTACTTTCGAGGAAATGTGTTTGCTTCTAAGTAATGATATTTAAGAGAAATAAAAAAAGGGCACCCAAAAAGGGCACCCAATTCCATTCGCTAAATATAATAGATGTAAAAATATAAAAAATACATTATATAATATGATGTTTTTATTACTTTTATGTAACAAAGATATAAATTTCACTACCGTGATATAACATGAAAATACTGACTTTGCAGGAATGTCTTTAAGGAGGTAAAGGGGAGAGTATTATGGCTATAAAAGGGATATAGGTGATATACCGCTTGGCATGAAAAATTGTTACATAAAAATGCAATAAAATCTGACCTTATAAACTTTCTTTTTTTTGAACTAGCTCAAATTCGATACATTTACAAAATTCTAAACTTAAAATAATTTAATTTAAATTTGTGAATTAATTTAAAATCACAAGTTAAGAATTAATTATAAAAGTAAAACGAATGAAGTTTACTAAACAAACCTAACATATCATACACTTTAAGAGTCATATGAAGAAATCGTAAAATTAAAAATAATTCATAACATCGTTTATTTCATATTATCGGACATTAAAATTAATGGTTTTTAGTAGATTTGGTTTTAGTTTACAATTCAAACAAATGCAATATTATGATAGTTTCTTTGAGTTTATTGTAATTGAATATATTACAAATATTAATAGGAATAATTATATGAAGATAAGCTTTCAATTGGAACGTGCTGAGACTACCCATAGTAAATGTCCAAGAATAAATACAAAAATATAAGGTTGTCATTATTTAGGGTAAATTAATAGAAAACATTATTCATAGAAAAATTTTTTCATATGATTCATAAATATCTGTTTCAATTTATTCAGGTTTATTACAAATCTATATTAGCCTTTGGTTTACAAATACATAAAAGGTCAAAAATATTTAAACGTATTTGTTGGCCAGCTATCTATCATATAAATTATCATAGAATTTTTCCTATCGTTGATTACAAATAATGACTAGTGGAGTCACTATTATGTAATATTTTATAGAAAAAATAACTATTTAAATAACTATTTTACTATTTTTTTAATAACTATTATAGTGACTATTAAGGGGTTTATAGCACCTAGAATCGAAAGCTTTACTTATACGAAATTGGATTCACTTTAAAAATGAAATGATTTTTTGCCTACAAAAATTTATCGAAAAGTATATTAACAAAAATTATTTTATGAAAAGCTCACAGTTTTGGGAATTTCATCAATAAATTCGGATTTATTTCTTCAATAGTCAGACAATAGTAACAAATATTTTATGAATTCCTTTGGCGATACACTTTCCAGGAGTCTACTAATGAATAATCGATAGCCATTACATTTCGGAGACCTCTTTAGATATAAATCATTTTCCACTTCTATTATGTCTATTAAGACATGAAATGTAATGAAAACAATTATTTATTAAATTAAGTAAAAGATTTGATAATATTTTTCTCTTTTATGTTCACAACAAGAAATTTGGAAATTTATAAGGATAAATTTAATATCGGTCTAAGTATAATTTATAATTTTACAAATAGGACATGTTTAAAATTTCAATAAATAATTTCATAAAATCAATAAATTTATATTAAAGATTACTTTTGACAAATAATTTTCTTACTAATGTTAGTCATTGAAATAGTTTAGGATTTTCATAAGTATCTGTCAAATTTTATCTTGGTGATTTTTATCTATTAAATTTTTATAAGAAACATAAAACAATTCTTTAAAAATAATGTAAACCTATATTATATCAAGATAGTTTAAGCATAGTTTTATACATAGAAGGACAAAGGAGCCGATTTCAGGAAATATTAGGTATTTTGGCTTCTCTCTGGGTGGTATGATGGAGGTTATTATTTCATTGACCCACAATTTCCTAAAAGCATAAAAAACATCATTTTGAGCTTTTTCTGTCGTATATGACTATATTTAGTCTATTTTTGACTTATCTTTTCACCTATAAATTGATTTTCTTTTGCGATCTTAATATGAAAAATAATTTTCAATTCGTTTTCACTGTATACTTTAACATAGTTTCTTTTGTTATATATTTTTATACAAGATTAATTAGAACACCTGATATTTACTATAAAATAAAAATATATTTATTCACTATATAAATATTTTAAATTTACTGGATAATTTTCTAAATATAATATATTATTATTTAAAAATATATAAATTTGATTATATTTAATTCTATTATATAAATCATGATTGTTCAAAGATCCTAGGATCAAATTTAGTTCTGAAATAGTATAATTTATTTAAGATAAATTCAAAAAATATAAGTAACACAAAGAAGATTAATTTAACCAAAATTAAAAAAAATATCCAAAGAATATAAATAAAATTATGATAAAGATATACCTAGTTACATTAGTTGTATTTATACATTTGCTCTAAAAATAAACATAAGAAAAATCTGAGGAGTAATTGATAGAGCATGATAACTTAAATGAAATGTAATATAAATATAATGTAAAAGAACTGAAATTTTATAAAAATTGAGTAAAACAGTTTATTGTAGAATAACTTCGGATAAATATATAATTTACGACAAACTTACGTTTAATAGAATATAATAGGGTGACCATCTCTAAAATAAATAACTTCATTGAATTTTGTAGATGAGTATAAATTTAGAATTATTATTTTTTATAAAAACATTTTGAATTCTTTATTATAAGAATTAATTAATTTACTATTATTATTCCTATTTTTACTATAAATTTTATAAATTATTTAAAAAAATTAATTAGAAAAGAAGAAAATTGAACTTTAATTTTAATTTAACATATTTGACTAAATACATTACTCATGAAATTTATATGCTCCAGCTCAAATTTTAATATAGCTTTTTTAGAGAGCACTTTACCAGAAAATTATAAATTAGTAGATGTGATCACCCTAGAATTCACTCATATATAATAGTATTATATATTTAACTTTGTAGTAATTTTCGGTTCTTTTGATACGATGTAAAAATCATTAATTTTAACCCCATTTTTATCATTTAAAATTAAATTTATTTACAAATGATTGGACACGACTTTTATGTTAAGGCATCTCTTCCTATTTATCTTAAACAACAAGTTTATGTCTGTTACGAAATTTCTAATCAAATTCTAAGTAAATGACTCGAAGTATATAAGTGTTGGGCAACAGTATATCTACCATTTATATGAGTCTGAATGGAAAACTCAATTTAGCAGTGATTGAGTCACAATTTTTTTCTTTTTAGCATAAGTCGGGATTAAATAGAATAGATGTGAGATTAAGGAAAAACCAATTACATTAAATTCTGGTGATTTTTGACAAAGTATCTAGCTTTATTAACTAGATTAGTTTACAAAAATAATATCTTTTATTAAAAATTGGTTTTTGTGCTGCCTTACATTGACCTGGGTAATATCATTTATTTGATTCAGATTTAAATCCTATTTGAATAAATTTAATTTAGAAGATCTTAGTATTTCGTACCAAGATCATCTATTTTATTCCAAAAATAATAAATCAAAATTTCTATTATACATATAATTTAACAAGATTGATTAAAATAAATTTGAGTAAATTCGAGATTTGATGAAAATTTAAATAAAAATAAATAGGGTCTTGACTTTTATTTATTAATTTTTTTTATCTACTATTAGTTATATATAATTACACAAATCAATTGAACGCACGTTTTGTATTAAATAAGAAAAAGCAATGATTGCTAATAAATACGTTGAGAATGTGATAAGGATATATCGAATTACTTTAATCAAGATAATTAATTAACTTTCTTTCTTTCACAATATATATAATTAGTTTCATTAATTAAATATTGTTAGTTTGATTAAAATTTCTAAACATGGTCAATATGTTATTTAATTAATTTGTTAAACAAGGTTAGATAGAATCATTCACCTTTTTATATTTATTTATTTAATTCAATTGTTTTACTGAATTAAATGCTTAATTGAATAAAAATAATTTATTATTATTTCAAATTTGTAAATAAGTAAATTTATTCAACTTTTATTGCATAAACAAAGGTATAAATTTTAAGTTCAGTATAAAATTTTATTTTTTTTAATAAAATTAATTAAACTAAGAATAAATTACAAACCTATTCCTTCTGAATATATTTGTGAAACAAACATAAATTTAATAATAAAAATAATATAATAGTGTTTTCATCTTAAATATTTCAAAATTCCATTATTTATTTCATTTAATAAAGTGAGCAAGTTAATTAAATTAAAATTGTTTTCTACAAAAAATATCACAAATTTTTAATCAATATTGTTTTCAATAAACATATTGAATGAATAAGATATTTTATAGAAAAAATAAATTTCCAATTATTAATAATATGTAAGAACTAGGAATAAATTTTTAATAAATATATTTGAATAAATAAAATTATCTTGCTAATTATTGTATGATTGAGAAACTTAAAAGATTTTAATTAAACCTTTTAAATTATTCATCGACACAATAAACTTACTAGATCATTAAATGAAAATTTAATTAAAGGAAGCCAATGAAAATGTAATTAAGAATAAAGGTGTACTTAATAATAAGCAGGATGCTCTATAAGGTTTCTTTTGGAAAATTAAGAAAAAATTAATTTAAATCTCTTTTCTAAGTTAACTTGTAAATTTATTTTCAAAATAATATTATTTAATTAGAAAATCAATAGTTCACTCTATAATATTTTCCTTGCTCATCTTCTATTACACCATAGTTCTTATAAAAGAATGATTTAATTACAGACAACATTAAATTTCAATCAAATTTTGTTATAAACAGAGAGAAAAAAATACATTAAAACTGACGTAAAAAATATATTTGAAAAACAATTATCGACAAAATTATAGCCAAAAAAATATTGAAATTCTATCAGAAGCAACAAAACTTGAGATTAATAGCACTGGAATTATTTTTTACTCATAGGCCAATGTTTTATAAATGGATAAGGTCACTTTTTAGGTCGTGATTTTCGATAAAACACCATAATCGATAATCGATTTTAAACAGTTGTATTAAAAATATATAAATAGATTTGAAATATATATTTCTCTTTTTATATATATTCAACATTGTTATTAATGTTTGGCTTGCAAAATTTACAAAATTTATTTCCAAGATAATATATCATTAAATTTTTTTTTAAATCTGATTTTCTCATCCCTGATATATTACCAATAAATAAAATTTATATAATTTACTTTATTTTTAATTAAAAATATTGAAATTAAATTGGATATTACTTTAGTTCATTTTCTGTAAAGATATGGGTCTTTAAATTTTAATCAACAAGTTAATTAAATAAATCTAACTTTTATACTTAAAATATTGTGCCATTTTTTCAAGTTTACAAATATTTAATCATATTCTAAATTGTCCAAGATAAATTTTAAAATGTTTTTATCATATTAATTTTTTTCAAATTCAAATTTTATCTCAATTTGTGTTCACTGTTTTCTTTTTTTTGTTAATATGAAATAACATAATATACGGATAAGATTGGGTTTAATCAGTCTTC
>JAQFZM010003515.1:0-10984 GCA_034695785.1 Galumna obvia
ATGTTACATTTGATGAATAGATCATAAAAATATATGCATATCATGACTTTGGCTTTGCGGGGTAAAGTCAAGCCTGGTCAAGAAGAGAGGTGGTAAATCAAGCACAACTTTGGCCAATTAAGATGAAAATTACTTAATAATTTACTATATAATTTTCTAAATTACATTTTAATATAATTTGATGATTAATTATTTCGAATAAAACTATTGTTTATAAAATGACCGATTGGATGAACTAACCAATAGCTTGAACCAAACCTTCTTCGCCTATCAGGTTCACTCTATCGATCTTCAAATGTATTTACATTAACTTGATCATTTTTAACAAAATTTTATAAAATTGTACAACATCAATAATTTAAAAAATAATAAAGCTACAGAATTGATGTATATTTCATTTTGAGCTAAATTATAAATTAGCTGACACCTGTTAATAATTGCTTTCTATACAACAAAAATGTATAAACGAAGGGGACTTTTGTAAGCCTTAGTTTTGTAATGTTTATAGTAAACAAGCTAAGTATTGTATTAGTCATTCATCCTTTTTATGTTTTGAATACTTTTTCTACGTCAACTCATTTTTGAAAATTCAATGTAAATCTCGAACTATTTGGTAGTCAGTCTTATGTAATTATGTTCACAAAATGTTCTCTATTAGACTTTTGTACTTGCTAAAATATATGTTTGTCTTTACAAATTCTGTGTTTAACTCATTATTTCTATGTATTCAAATGTAAAAATTATATTTATTTTGCAAATCAAACAATAATTTTATAATTTTTATTTAAATATTTTCTGAATTATTTAAAAAATTTAATCATAAAAACTACAATATTCTCTGTGGTTTATTAAGTAGCCTGTTGTGAATCTCTGTCTGTAATGGACATAAATTAATAATTTTGACGAATCGCTAAACAATTTGCTGTAATATATATTGTCTTTTATAAAGTCTTTTTTTGTGTTTTATGAATAGATTTCACAACACTTATATCATCAAAATTTGTCTGTTATTTATAAAAACTGTATATAATGAAAAAATTTATTAAGTCATTTATAATTCAGGAATGTTCAAGCTCAAATTTAAGGATTTTGCTAATTTTTACTACTTTCAGCAATACAAAGAAATAGTGGATATTTTCAAAATGACCGATAAACCTAAACTTGGGAAATTTATAGAATTAAAGAGTTGTTAACCAAACAATATTTTCATCATTTCATCAAAAAAATATTACTAAATAATTAATTATATTTCATTGTATATGTAATATACAATTATATTGAATGAAACTATTGTTCACAAAATGACTTATTGAGTTGACTAAACAATAAGGTCAAATAAATTCTCATCACAAACTGGTAACCCTATAGGTCTTCGACTGTATTTTGTAAAAGTTATTAATATAACTAATAATTTGATATTTGCTTAAAATTTAAATAAACAATTATTAAATAAAATACCCTTTTTTAAATTTAAAAGTTTTTAACAATAAACAAGTTTTTATTTATATATTGAAAAATGTTTTAGACATCAATTTAATTGATATGAAAGAATTCTTTAAAAAGTCTTAGTCTTTTATAGTCAACCCATTATAAGTTTAAAAACAATTCCGAATCATTTTCAGTGAACTCATTGTCTATATCCTTACTATCAGGTTTATCTTTCAGAATCCAGTTTTTCAATAATTTTTATAAGTATATAATATTTTTTGGCTCAAATCAAAAACAACATATTTCTTAAAATAGATATTTCTTAAATAAAATAAATAATTTATATCTAAATATAATGAATATTATAAAATTATGATTTCGAATATTTGGATAACTCTCTTTTAGCAATAGTTCCCAAGCTCTAAATATCACATTTTTCTTTAAATTTGGTAAAATTAAAATTAAGATCATCATGGTCATATTCTCTTACTTCGGTAGCTATATAATTAGTGGTCCAAAATTTTTGGTATTCTTATTGTTCTGTATAAGTTTAGATAACCCAAAGTCACATAACTTTAAGAATCTGTCATTTATTCCATCGCTGACTAAACATTATTTGGATCTCTGTTGAGGATAGGATGCGTCGAAGTATGCAAATTATTTACATACTACAAGATACAATAAATTAAATGGTTACAAACCTTGATAAATTTTTCCATTAATTATAGGGTGAAGAAACGCTTATTTTCAATGTCGCGCACTTTATTATACGTCTATATCGCCTGACATTTCTTAACGTTTATTGTATAATATTTTCCCAACATTTTTAACCCATGTTTTCATTCCCGTTGTAAACTTTCCCTTTTCATTATTCCTTGTTTCTTTGGTTTCTGTCACTCATAGATTAAACATCAAAACATTATTATCCCATCGATCACAGGGTGTAATTGAGAGTTATGACCTTAATTGCCATTGATGTTGACTAAGAAGTAAAAGCTTTTGTTCGAAATTAACCGATTTAAATGATCTTTATCTCTTTGAAAAGCTTAGGGTTCATAGAATTGATTTGTAAAAATGATAAAATAATTTATTAAACATGAATATTTTAAGTTAAAAAAACTCTGTTTTACTCATTTTTATATTGATTTTCATTCACACCAATAAATTCAAAGTTCAAAATATTCATGTTTAATAAATTATTTTATCAAGTTCAAACTTTTCTTTTATAAATGACAAATTATTGCAAAATTTATCTTTCATTAATGCTTTTTACACTAATTTGTCCTGACCAATTTCACGGTAACAGATGGCCATTGGCCGAAAATGATTTTACAAATCAATTCTATGAAACCTAAGCTTTTCAAAGAGACCAAGATCATTTAAATCGGTTACTTTCGAACAAAATCTTTTACTACTCAGATGTTAATCAAATCAAAAGTTCATACACTATTAAACACATTATCTAGCACAATTCTCATAATGTTGATACTAATAAAAACTGAAAATTAAAGTTTGGGATCCTTGCTAAAACTAGGAAAATATTAGACACAAAATATGATTTATTTAAGAATAAAATTGAATTTGTTTTCACTAAGAATTTAATTAAATGACAGAAAAATAAGAAAAATATTTTCTTTTGAAAAACTCGATTAATATTTGAAAACTTTCATTTCATTTAAAAAATAATTTTGAAGTGATCAAGAGCATATTTCATATTAAAGAGAGAAAGAATACAAGATAACAAAATACAAGTGCTCTAAATGTCTTGTATCTTGCTCATCTTATCGGATAGAACTAACACAATAACACTTAGTTTTCATATTATATAAAATGACTTTTTCTTAACATTCAATGAATGTATAGAATATATCGTAAAATATTTGTTCAATAAGTTTGAGAAAAGAATATATAAAGCGATGAAAAATTGTAAAAACGGCGTGACGTGAGTTCTCTTCAATTCTATTATATGAGAAAATGTTATAAATAAAAGTAATATATTGTAGGATAACCAAAGGGTAACTTAACCTCCAAGATAAATATCACCATGATACTATATTGTCAATTTATTCAGTGCGTGACAAACATATTTTCGGCACAAATGATGAATTCCAGGGTTTTGACAGAATATCAATCATTCATTTTGGTTATGATATAATATCACCTTGGTTATCTTATTATTGCCATGATCATTGCATGTATCATGGTCCATTTCATTTTAAAGTACAATCCATTCAAATTCAGAGAAAGAAATATTAATTGACTTAAATTTTTCTCAAAGAAAAGTTACAAAAATATTTCGGAATTTTCATACAAAATAACTTTCATAATATCAAGAATGGAAAATAGGCCCTTATAACCCTGATAACCCCTTATAAATTCCTGGTTAACCCATTTGACCAAAAATCGACTAAATATTCCCTTAAACGAGAGTTAGAGGACATATCCTAAAGAAAAGTAGAAATATTTGGCAAAAATGGGGAAAAAACAAGAAAATAATCAATAAAATCTGTAATTTTGAAGAAAATTAACAGAAAACTTCACAAAACAGTGATGGCCATGGTTAAAAATTTAAATATTTCAAGTTTAACAAGTTATAAAAAATTCAAAATTTTGCCTTTTTATTTAGAATAATATATTGTCTCGAATTTGAGAAAAATATAAACGAGAAAACAGTTTAAAACTACGATTTATGAGTTTTTAGACATTTGTTGTTCATTTTCAAAATACCTGTTTGTACTCCTTTAGCTCCGACCAAACACCTTTTTTCTTCTATACCTTAGACTGAGGTAATTAGCCATCCCTGATTATATTATAACCTAGATTCTAGGTCCTAGAATATGTATCTCAAGTTTATATAAACAGAAATTTTAATTTTATTTTATTTATTGAAAGTATATATTAAAGACCATGCTAATTCAATTTAGTATATATAATTTATTTATATTTAAAAGTTAAGTCTATTATTTATAATAATAATTCAGATATTATTTGGTAAATGTCTAAAAAAATAGGAAAAATCATTAATCAAATTTGATAAACTTGCAACATTTCAAGTTGTTTACAAATCAGAAGTTTAACTTTAATTTTTAATAAACTCAAAGATATAATTAATCATTTTGTATTTAAACAAGATTACTTTCAAAATAATTAATCTCAAAAAAATAAACGCTATGCAGGCCTTCAATTTGAGTCATTATTCCTGACTATACCTCAAATTCAGATTAAATTCTGAAAGAGTTTCTCATAATTATGTATATAAGAGACGAAATTCGTGCACATATTGTTAATCATAGTTTAGTATCAAAAGATTACTCGACGACAATCACTAATTTATTTGTGTCTTTTCAGTCGACAGTAAAATTCAAAAAACATGTATTGTTTTCAAATTATAATTTCAATTCGATTCCAATATATCCAACATATGACTGAATACACAGCGAACGCCATATTAGAGAAGAGATTTAATATATATTTTCTTTAATTACATTTAAGACTACTTTTAAGACTCAAATCAAATCCATTAATCATTTAAATCAAATGTTTAGTTATTTCAAAGCAATGACTCAATAACATGAAGTAATTTGTAATAAATTTTGTAAGTGTTGCCTAGATCATATCATGGTAATTTACTATTTGAGCTAACACTCATTTGTAGAAAAATCAATCAATTTTTACATTAGATTTGAGACCATTTCTCATATTTATATCTTCTATTAATGTAAAACATTTCCATTTGAAACAATTTATAATAACGGGTGGGCTCTCACTTCCAAAATAATATTTATTGAGTGAACGAAAACAATAAATGTTTTATATAAACAACAAATGATTGTCTCTTCCAAATATTTTATGCTATCAAATCTCTCTCTCTCTCTCTCTCTCTCTCTCTCTCTCTCTCTCTCTCTCTCTCTCTCCGTCTCTCTCTTCTCTCATATTCTGCTGATAAGTTCAATGATATATTTCACAAAATTCAAGTCAAATCACGTACAGAACATCTGAAGATTTTTCACAATTTTCTCATTTTTCAACAAATATTTAAGAGTATTGAAAATGTGCATGATTTTTTATATTTTTATATATTCCTATATGTTTTTAGCAATTTTCCATTTGCTCCAAATTCATAGTTTAAATTGAATTAATTCTAAACATTGATATAGAGTATTTAATGAATGGATCAATTTTCAATTTTGAGTATTCACTTAACAAAAATTTTTGAAAATAAAATTTAAATAAAAACTTTGATTTCAATTATTTAAAGCACTTCTGTTTTGGAGACAATCATTAAAATTCAAATATTATTGCTTTGAATGAACACAAAACCACTGAAATAAAGATATGATTTATGATGAGATGATTTTGTCAACAGTTATCACATAAGCGCCAAATTAGTGCTAATGTCTGATGTTATGGTTATGACTAGAGTATGGTTATGACTCGCTTTAATGCTTTTGATCAAAATATAACCTGAAATAAGACAATAAAAAGCAAAAAAGTATTAAATAAGTGCTTTTTATACAATAAAAATGATTGTAAGAGTAATCGTTGTATAGATTTCTAAAAACACTTCAATCAAAGCAATACAAAAGTATAAGAATATATATAATGTATAGAATTAGTCATAAAAATAAAAATATCTAATCTTGACTTAAAATTCATAATAGATTTAGAGTTAATTAAAATAATTTTGAATGAAATCTCTTATAAATGAAGAGCTTATGAATGACTTATGATTAACATTAAGTCATTTTTGAAGTCTTTCTTTAAAATAAAGGTTTTAATTAATTTCTAATTATTGCTTTTCATTATTAACTCTTATTTAAAAAAAACTTCACTCTTAAAATCCATAATTAAGTAATTGTAGTGAATAATGAGTTTAATTAAAATTTTTCAGAAAAATTGATTCTAAATATTTTACTAATCTTTTACTATAAAAGCAAATAAAATAGAAAAATAAACAAAATTCCGGACTCTATTTATTTATTGATGAAACAATAAAATTGGTTTATTTTATGAAAACTTATTCGAGTGTTTAGTATTTATCTAATAATTTCAGATAACTTTAGATCTCATGAGTCGTGTCAAAACTTCTTGAACCCTAAATAATACCCAGATCATTTCATTGAATCATTAATGTTTTCAAAAGTTTTGTTAATTAATGAAAATATTTTGTTTAAATCGTCCGCTCATTAAATAATCAAATCCTAACAAATTATTTGTGCGCCTAAAGCTATAAAACAACAAATAATCATGTTCAATTATGATGAATTCTTTCATTTTTATTATTTTAATATAAAAATAATAAATTATAAACCTTTAGAATAAAATTAGTAATGATTTAAAATAACCTAGATTTTATGATATCTAACCCCTTGGATATTTTAATCTGTAATATAACTTCATTAAAATTTTGCAGGTTTATATAAACGCAATATTCTTATTAAATTCAATTGAATTTTAATGCAAATACGAATTCGAAGAAATTATTAATATTTTGATATTCAAACAATAAAAGGAAAACAAATAAATAGATAAGTTATCTAGGATAACAAAAAATAGATATTATAAACAATTTCTTAGAGTATATGAAATCTTAAATCCAAGGATTGGTTTCTATGCTTTTTGAGGATAAGATTAAAAAGAAATTTAATGAAAAACAATTGAAATTTCAAAAGAAATTCAAATAAAAAAATTAATAAACAATAATATGAAAAATACGATAAAAAAGTGTATCCGGGATCAATTAATTTGATCTTACAAAGGGTATTTATATCAGCAAGTTTATTTTGTCTTCATTTAAAAAGTGAATTGAAGTGAACAAGTACATAATAAAATGTTGAATCAAATATTGATACTATTCTGTTTAACCTTGCTAATCAATATTAACCATGTACACAATTTTCCGTTAAATCAGAGCATTTTCATTATAGGGGGATGGAGTACTGCAGATGCCTATCCTTTTATGGTTGAATTAAGAAATAATGAGGGCTCCCATTGTTGTGGAGCCACTATTTATAATGAATATTGGGTTATAACAGCCGGTCATTGCGTTGGAGGGTATTATCCATTCTATCATTTTATACACATTTTTAACAAAATATTTTTAATCATTTTTTAGTACTTATGCAGCGGTTGGAGTACACAAACACTCCTTAAAAGGAGCATACACATCTGTTCATAAAGTGGTCAAATCTATTAGACATCCATCTTATAAGTATTTGGGTGGACCGGATGGCGCAATGACCAATGATATTGGCTTATTGAGGCTAGATACTCCTATTGATATTAAACGATCAAATGGACATTTAGTGGCACTCGATTTGCCAAAACAAGGACAGAGTTTTGGGGGTGAACTCAGAACTCTTGGATGGGGTAAAGACGATTCCGGCAAATATTCGGATGTATTGAAAGCAGTGAATGTACCCGTTGTTAACGACAATACCTGTGCCAAAGCCTACGGCCAGTATTTCGACAAAAATACAATGTTTTGTGCTGGATCACAAGGCAAAGATTCTTGTGGGGTATTTTTCATTACTTTTTTAATTGATTCTTATTAATAATTAAAATAATCAGGGTGATTCTGGTGGTCCCATCTTTAAGATTGATGGCAGTGCAGAAGTAATGGTAGGAATTACTTCCTGGGGAAAAGGCTGTGGTTTAAAAGGTTATCCAGGAATTTATACAAGAATTGCCTCATATATAAACTGGATTAAAGATACGGCTAAATAAATAATATTAGCATCTGTTAGCTCTCATAAAAGTCAGCATGCTACTTCTCAGAGACAAAATTCAATTTATAGTTTAATTGTGTTTTTTTGCACAAAAAAACGATTTAATCTTTTATAGTAATAAATATTATAAAAGACTACAAAAGAATGTAAACTAAATACAAGTCGTTCTCAATTAAATTCATATCAAACTTTATTTATAGCTTTTTATAGCCATTAATAAACACTTTTTATACGAAAACCGTATAAACAAAAGAACAAAATTTATTAGATTTTGGGAAATCCTATCAAACAAAATGACTGCTATATTAATGTTATATAACGATCGAGTCTTATATACAACAAAAATAAGATAAAACGAAGCAGTCGTTCATCGCTTGTATTTCAAAGCAATTATTCAAAATCTAATAACAAATATATAATGAAATTTATTTTAATTTTTTTAAAGAAAATCTTTTAAATTAATGATTTAAAGTAAAATAACTTTATAAAGGAAGATATGATCAAGATCACATTTTAGAAGAGATTAAATATAATGGATAAGAAGAAGTCCTGAAAATATCAAAGATTGCAAAAACGGAAAATTCATTTATTTAATGAAAAGAGAAAACAATTTTGATTTGAGAAACAATTTGTCATTTGAGGCAAATGTTAAGTTTGAAAATAAGAGTTAGAAAAGCAAAACGACATTTACTATAATTGATTGTAATTACATTTTGAATAATAGAAGAGTTTCTCATTTGAAATGCCGATACTATTCTCTACTCTTAAAGTTTGGGACAGAGTTTTAATGATATTTTTAAATTTTATTTTACTTTTAATCTGATTTTATTTAAATTTTGGATTTCTATACATTTGTTTAATTAAAATTTTAGGTTATTTTCAAATCTATTAACTTTAAATCCGTGCAAAATTCAATAAAAATATTCCTTTTATCCGAGAAATAATAATAACATGGTAAAAAATATTTAATTTAGAAAAAAGTAAATTTCAACTCAAAAATAGGAATATTATTCAATAAAATTGTATTCCTTTTGAAACCATTGAATTTCCAACAAAATAAAGTAATTTAAAATTTAATAAAATTTTTTAACAAAAAACGATATAATAATACAAAAAGAAATAGATTTTATACTCAAAATATTTGAGTCTTTCTTTGAGTCACAATATCTACAACTCTTTTTTGTAAACAAATTCATAACAAGAGTTTCAGTTAAAAAAATATTGACTCTTAAGGACTACTATCGGGGAATCGATTGATGGCTGAAAAGTTTTCAGTATTTTTCTATTGAGGCGTTACATCCGATAAGATATGCTTTGCTTTTACTGTAAATAAAATAATAAATCAAATAAAAGTCAAAAATAAAGATGAGATCATATGTGAGACTCAAATCAATTTTATTTCTTTTTTCAAAAGTCTTTTAAACTTATGTTACGTTTCATATGTAAAGTAATTCGAGTTTTATATTTCATTTTTAATCTTTCATTAGAATATATTTAGAGAACTTTTTATTAAAATTGTATCTTGCAAATTTTTAAATATATAAAGGAAACATCATTTATATGTATCCACAAAAGATACTTCTTATGATAAACAATAAATTATATCATATAAATGTGGAGAGAGAGAGAGAGAGAGAGAGAGAGAGAGAGAGAGAGAGAGAGAAGTGGTATCTATTTATTTAATGTGATTTCGGGCAATAGTCTTCGACCACTATTTTACTGTCATTTCAGCACAAATGTGTTAATCAATAGTGGAAGACATTTCAGTCTCGGAGTCATTTCAATCTCAATATATCACTATTTATCTCATTTTTCCATATCTGTTATCATTTATTATTAGTTAAATAATAGAAAATCTTAATTTTTCAATATTTTAAAGTAAAAATATTAGAATTCATTTAAATTTAAATCTTTTTAAACATTTAAACTCTTTGTTATATGTATAAAAAATATTATCTTAATAATAAAGATTCAAAATTAGGTAGCTACAATATTTCAATTGATTATTATTTACCATTAATTGTAAATAAAACTTATTTTAGTTAAATAACATTTTACTGTTGTTTCAATATTTTCATAGAAAAAGAGATCCACATATTATGCAATAAAAACATTACTATTGATATAACAGAAATTGATTTAATCATTCAAAGAGAATGTTTGCATAAAATGAGTGAATTCTTATATCGGAGAAAATTTCCGTTATTTACATTCTGTTTAGTCCTTCACTTGAATAATGTATTCAATTGTATTTCCATTTGTTCGCTGATATCAATGTATTTCGCATTGAATTCAGTAAATACAATGTTGTTATTTATATATAATTAAGTAATTAATTAATTTCTATCTATAATTTATGTTGTATGCTGAAGGGAGACCTGACCGAAAGGTAGGCCCAGAGTGGAGCACACAACAGAAAAACCACTCTTAAAGGGGACGGGTATGCACTAGAAAGAGATCGAACGAATTGTACGCCAAATACACTTTTATTAAACAATAATTAAATGAAAAAACAATTTAATAAAAACAAAAACTATAAGTTAAGGACCGTCGGAACTGTCGACGATCGGTCAACACTGACCAGAACTCTGTGTTCGTAGCACTGGCCTACAACCTCTCGTTTAGGCTTTCAAATCAAGACTAACTTTCAATTAACAAAATCTAATCCTTATATACAAAATATAAACTCAGAAGGAGATAATCATTTCAGAGAGTCATCGATTTAAATGATCTTGGTCTCTATGGAAAGTCCATGATGTATAGAATTGATATCTATAATTATTTTTGGCCAATGGCCATCTGTTCCCGTGAAATTCGACTAGTTAAAA
>JAQFZM010003516.1:0-10981 GCA_034695785.1 Galumna obvia
TTTATATCAAAGTAATAGTAACATAGGAAGTATACTTTCCACATTTTGTCTACTTGGAAAACATTGACTTATTATAGGGGTCGCTGGGTTTGTATAAATTATTTAAAGATTTCATTTGAATCCTATGACTCTACTAAAGTGCTAGTAACATAGAAAGTGATCTTTTAAAATGTTTTTGAAACAAAATTAACTGATTAAAAATTTAGATATTCATAATTACCTCTTATTTTAAATTAGAACCTAAGAAAGCTTTAGAATTGATTCTTTAATCCTACGTCAACAAAACTATTTTAAATATTAACTATTTTGAGATATGCTCGTAAATGTAGTGGCCAATGGTTTGACTCCAAACCTTGTTTTATATATTAAAATGTTTTATTTTAGTTAATTTTTAAGTAAAAATTATTTATCGATTATTTATCAAGATAAAAATTGTATTAGCAGAATAAATAATGATAAATTATTTATAATAAGGTCTTATTTAAATTGATTAACTAAATAATTTTTAGAATTTTAATTAATTTTTATAAATAAATTTAAAATATATTAAGAAATAGTGGTAGTAGTTAGCGTTTAGGTTGTCTTTGGGAGAGTTTGTGTGCCTTTTGTGGTGTTATTTGTTGCCCTTTAAGCACTTGTTTCTAAATTAGCAATGTTATTTAACATTGAAATATCATAGTTGTGTTGAGTTGTATCTAGATCAGTATTAAGAGTAGATAAAACTAATATAATTAGTTATAATTAGATATTTGAGAAAAGGTTTCAGGCAAAATATGAATATAAATTCTTTGCTCAATTGTAAACAATGCAACGAAACGGAACGGCAGTTCCTTTTAGTTTACTAATTAATTAAGTAAAGTTATCGACAACTCAGAAGATGTAAAAATACATTGTATAACATAATGAAAGGGATAAATCATTCAGAAAAGTAGGCATGAAATAAGTGTTAAAAATATTTCTCTAAACTGCATGCTATTATAATACAGTTTTTGTAAACTTAAAGTGAAAGGATGCCAAGAATGCCACTCCTTTATTATTATTTTCAAAAAAAGATGAATATGGCAGCATATTTCAAAATTTTTTTCAAACTATATTATCAAGTTGGATTTTTTAATTAGAATTTTTTTCTGTCGAATTTAGTTTTATTTTATATTTTTAATTTATATTTTGCCTTGGTGATTACTATTTTGGGTGGTTTATTTTTAGGTTTGTTTATTTTATAATTATAAATTCTAATTATGCTATAAATATAATCTCATTTTTTATTTTAAAAAGAGATTTATTAATAAATAAAATTATTTAAACTATATAAATAAAATTATTTAAACTATATAAATAAAATTATTTAAACTATATAAATATAATTATCAGTTAATTTCTAAGTTGATTCAAAAAAATATAAATATATGAATAATTGAATAATTATATGTAATTAAAAATTTTGTTATGAATTTAAGAAAACTGTCTAAAGAAGTTACTATACGTGAGATGTGTCTGAATTTTTATAATATAAAACATAATCTGAGCTACAATTCAGCCGATTGTAGTAATAAAATAGTTAAAAATCTTTTCAAAGAGTCGACTATAGCTCAGACAATACATTGCGGGCGAATCAAAATGGAAGCAATTGCAAAGAATTTTTTATCGGCAAAAAGAGTCGAATCAAATTTTGTTTTGATTATTGTGAGAATACCAATCAATGAGAAGGCATGTAGTCATTCGAAGGCTAAGATATACCCCGCAATTTCTCATAATATCGATAAAATCAAGCCTTTAAAAACATATTTTTTAAATAGTGGAGTCGAAGATTGTCGTAAAATAATTGTTGATTTTAGTTTATCTCAAGATTTCAAAGAATTATATTTATTTGAGTTATATCTGCATTTTGTATTCCAATTTAAAACATTATTTCATAAGGCAATTAAAAATTTTGAGAAAACTACTATTAATGCACTCAATTTATATTATCTGATGTTTAAAATTAAGACCCAATTAAACAATATATTTAGTCATAGTCATAATGTTTTGGCGCAGAAGTGAATGATTTCCTCAAAAATTTTCCTGATGACACTAATAAAGGGTTTTTTCAAAACACCAAATCTATTATAGAAGAGCAATAATTTATTTTGAAAAAAGTTTCATTTTGAAAATTCAGTTTTGGCTATTTCTATAAGAAATGAATTTGTTGAACGTGTTTTTAGTCACCTTAAAGAAATTTGGTATGACAAAAGAAACCAAATGTCTATTTCATTAATTAAAGCGGAAATTTGTATCAAAAATAATTTTAACTTTAATTGTTTAGAATTCAAAAAATTTCTAAAAAATAATTATTATTATATTGAGTCTACAAGATCTGTCACCAAGAATAAATTTATCAAATAATTATTTTACATCTGATTCTCAGTTATGATAACAGAGGGTATAGCCCGAAAACCCCCCCTGTCGCGAAAAGTTTGAAATCCCTTCTTTAGGAGAGAAAAGAATAACCCAAAAAAATTACAATAAAACGAGTAACCTCATCACGAAAACATTGTAGTTCAAAAATGCAATAAAATATGGAACCCCATTTAATTTAGGAGAAAACTTTTTGGAATACCCCCCTGTGATTTTGGCCACCCTGCTTATCCTTGATTTCCCCTTGATTTCCTTTTAAAAATTCCTTGATTCGGAGATTTATAGTTGGCAACACTATGTACACCACTACCTGCTGTACTCATACTATCGAACTCTCACTCATGCAATCATAAGTCAAACTCAATGTAAGGAAAGATTTTAGCAATGAGTGCATTAATTTGTATATAAGGATATGTTTTTGTTAATTGAGTTTCAGTTATATTTTTGTCGCCTAAGTGTGCGTTTGGCCTAAACGTGAGGCCTTTATTTTTTGGTCTGAGTGGACCGACCGCTGAGTTCCGGCGGCCACTCATTTATTTGTATTTAGTTTATGTTTAATTAAATAAATTGTTTTTATAAAAATCTGTTCTTTCAATTTATCTGTGTTTGTGCGAATCACTCTCTGGACTCCTAGATCTCGGATTAAGGGGAACAACTGTTTCTCGTGTTATACCCCTGGGTCTGGCAGTTTGAACGCAGACTTCCCAACGGCACGTGAAAATATCAAAAAAATAAACTGTTCTAGATAACTCTTGAATGGTTATGGTTAATCCAATTTCCATTTGTGCCACAAATAGTATAAAAAACTGGACATTAATTATTCTGTAGTCACTCAACAAATATGTCGGGTTAAGTGTAATCACCAAGGTGATGCAGAATATTTGTTAATACTGGGTGAAATATTTTATAAAATATTTACTAAAATGTTGTCAAATATTTATTCAAATATTTATTTATTTTTTAAGAATTTAATTTAAAATAAAATTTAATTAAATTTTTGAGTATTACAGGTAACAATAAGATAGTATTTAATGATTTAATAATTAAAACTAGTTCCTTATTCAATAAAAATCATTTTGTGTTTAGCAAAGCTCCTCTCGAATTCATAGTTAGTAATTGACGAACCTTTAAATGAAGGGATCTCTTCGGGATTATGATTGAATTATTGTTATTTATCTTCTTTTGCTATATATTTGCTATAAATAATTTTTAAAAATTTGAGAAGCGTTTGAAACTTGGTATTTTATATGAAAAACAATACAATTTATTACTTAATGGCCATATGTTTTTTTAAATATTCTATATTTATTAACGACTCAAATATTTATTTATATTTATTATAAAAATTAGCTAAAAGCATCCTGATAACTTATTTAATTAGCCCCAAAATTTCTAGGAATAAATATAAACCCAAAAAAATATTTATTTAAATATTCTGCATCTCCTTGGTAATCACTCTAATCCAGGGATTCAAAGAAGGAATACATCCCAAACCCATTCGAAATGTTGTTAGAATTGTTGCTATTCTTGTAAACAATACTATTATAAACCTTTACTTTTGTTGTATACCCTAAGTCTTTGAATACTACTGCATAATTGCTAGATACAAATGCCATAAATTTATCAATAGATGTATCAAGATTGATTTTCTCATTGATGAATGAGTTGACTTCATATTTAATATAAGATTTTGTAATTAATTTAAATAAATTCATTTCGAATATTAATAATTCTTTAATCAAAATGAGTAAAACTTATTTTATACAATTATTAAACATGGTAAAATACAGGGATGGCAAAAGACCGAGATCCAAGGGGGGGTATAAGGTTGGGTATTTTTAAAATGACCCAAAAGTGCTTAAAAACACATATAACATCAATTTCAAGGCGTTTTCTGACTTATATGACTTTATTTAGTCATATTTTAACGCATTTTATCAAAATTAATGCAAAAAACTAAGAATTTTGGGCAAAAAAGACAGATTTTTAAAATTTTCAAAATTTTTGAGGACCAAAATTTGAGCGTAAAAGCTCGATTTTTGACGAATTCATGCATTTATTGAGGTTTTCCTTTAACTTTCTTCAAAATTCTGCAATATTTTGATTTTTTTTCTTTTTTTTTGCCTAATTTTATGAATTTTTTCCTCTTTTTTCCTCTCTTTCTCTAGGGTTGGGATCCTCTAACTCTCGTCTAAGGGGGGTATTTTTCCGATTTTTGGATCCAAGGGACGTATTTCGGAATACCCCCCCTTTTGCCATCCCTGATTAAAAACATATCTAATATTACAAAAGTACTTTTGTATGATACATTGAACTTTTGTGACCTTGAGTGAATATATGAATAACAAAATATAAAATAATTTTTTAAAGAAGAATGTCTCAAGTTTAATTTTTAGATTTAATTTATTTTAATTAAAAATTGATTTTTTTAATTAAATTAAATTTATATAAAAACTAAAAAAAATTAAATGATTTATCATAACTACAAAAGATTACAAAGGATTTAAAAAAATCTTATAATATTTCTTATTTCAATAATGATTTTAAATAAGTATTGTTTAGTTGTTTTCTTTATTTCTTTAATTAAAGTAAATAGTTTTAAAGAAAATGTAATTTGCGTTGGTGCAATATACCTTGAACACAATTATCTATTCAAGTGGTCACCAGATCCTATAAAACAAGAGATCACTATAAGAACCGAAGTACAAACCAACGGATGGGTTAGTTTGGGTTTTTCTAAACATGGTAAAATGAATGAGTTGGACATGGTCATTGGTTGGGTCGATGGCAATGGGGTCTCTCATTTTAATGTATGTATTATATATATTTTGTTACTTGATCACTAATCAAATATTAATAAATTAATTATTAAGGATTATTGGGTGGACCATTCATTCAATACATCACTGGACAGATCTCAGGACTGGAATCTATTGTCGGCTTCAGAGAACTCTACGCATACGGTTCTGGAGTTTAGTCGAAAATATATGACGTGTGATGACGTCAATGATCTACAAATTTATGAAAATGAATTCGAAATCTCAAACATTGTATTCGCGTATAGTATGAATGACCCAAAAGAAGGCATACCCATCTTTATTCAGTATCAAACCATAGACCAGTCCACCAAAAGAGGTCTCTTTCATCGAAACCTCTTTACTCCCGATATTCCATTCAAACCAAAAGAAAATGATATCGAAATAATAGACTACTCATCAAATGTAAATCGTAAATCAAATTTATAATATATTTTAATTTCTATGAATTTCTTAAATATTTTAAGGTGACCTTGAAAGCGGACCAAATTAAACATACTTGCAGAGTATTCAAAGTAGAAGATAAGAAGAATCATATAATAATCAAGGTATAAAGTGTAATAAAAGATACCTTTGTAAACTATTTTCCATTAATCCATAGTTTAAACCAATTATCCCTAATTATATACAAAATCACCATTTTCATATGTTTAAGTGTTCCACAAATTGGACAGAAGATAATTATGAGCTTCATTTTAAAGACAAACAATACGATTGTTTGGAAAAAAGTGATCTTTTTAAAAATGTTTTCATATATTGCACAAAAGGGGTTATTTCGTCTTTATCTTCAGACGCATATGTTTTCCCTGAATTTGTTGGCATTCCTTTGGATATTATTTCATATATACTACTTAACGGACATTTTAAGAATTTAGAAAATCATGTTTCGGGAAATCCTTTATTCAGAATATGGACAACAAGTAATAAAAAAAAATAATTTCACGTATATACTACCAACCTTAAAATTCCTGAAACGTTCATATCTGAATTAATAACATAACAAAACAATTTAAATAAATTTATTTTTAATTTAGAACACAATCGTCTAAAAGCCTCAATATTTTATTTTGGATTCCCCAGTTGTGATTATATCCAAAACCAGTGGTAAACTGGTCTTGGATATAATCACAACTGGGGATTCATTGTCGCACCAAAGCAAAAATCTTTTAAAGTCAGTGGAGTCTCAAGTAGCTATTGTTTAGATAATCAAGTAAGTTTTTGAGGTATCATCCCGTTTTGCCAAAATCTCATTTGGCCAAATACCACTTTGCCAGAGGTTTTTATCCCACTTCGCCAAATCCCAACTCGCCAAAAGTTAAAACTCATTTAATCCCGATACTATTATCTTATACCACTTCGCCAAAAACTTTGATACAATTATAAACATTTTTAAATTAATTTATAGGCCTGGAATATTCTTAATTCGGTTTTGCTAGTTTAGTTTATTTTAATATAGATAATATTAGCTAAGTTTGGTTAGTTTAGTATAGTTTAGTTAAGTTTAGTTTAATTGTGTTTAGGTTAGGTTAGGTTAGTTAAGGTCATGAAACATTCTATTAATTAAATTATTTAAATAACATTTAAAAAGGTATTTGGCGAAATGAGATTGGATTCAATGGGATCTGGCGAAAAATTATTTTGCGAAATGGGCCTAGGCGAAATGGGATTTGGCGAAATGGGGTGTAACCAGTTTTTTATTAAAGGGTTTGCAAAAGACCTTTTCCTGAAAATCCCTATGTGTTTTCAGATCTTAAGTTTTGCGTCTATATTAAAGTCTTAGCACTTTTGAGGTTTTTATTGCTAAGAGTTATAGTTTTTATCCATTATATTTTGCCATACATTTTATAAGTTAAATTTATTTAACTATTCTAATTTTAGAATGAAATGAATGATATCGGAATTTTTATATTCTCTCTACTGTTCCATTCACATCATGGTAAGTTATTAAAATTAGTCTTCATCTAGAATTTAATCTAGATAAATTAATTTTAATATTATACTTATTTTATTATTAGATAAGCAAGATTTGAGTTCAGACTCAATGGTCACTACATTTCCGGGTTTAAATATGGGAAAAATATTAATTTTTAGAAAACTTTTGGCTATTAATTGACATTTTCTAGAGAAATTTAAAAAATATTATTCGCTAATATCCATTATCTTTGAGGATTAACGAATATTATTTTTAAACTTTGTCAATTACAAATTGAATCTCCGTTACTATCAAGAAGAATTATATTTTTAAAAATTTTATCTGCTGCAATCCACTAGCAGAGGGGGGAAGGGGGTGGGTGGGTTGGTGGGTGTGTGGGTGAAGAATGCTTCTATATACTACATATTACTCGGTAAATGTAGTGAAAAAAAATAAAAATAAATTTTTAATAAGATTAACTTGGTATTTTAGAGGCAATTCCTTACAATATTCACATTATATTTATGTTTCACATTATATTTATCATTATTTATAGTCATTCAAATGGAAATCCGCCACTTTAGGAATGACGAAATTCTTAGAGAAATACATATAAAAAAATATTATTATGAATATCAACCATACATTACATTCAAAATACCCATCAATTTTAGAAAAACAGATAAAATGGTTATAACGTGTGAATACAATTCAATGAATGAAACAAATGTTTATACTGTAAGTATTGTAAAGCAAATAATTATATAAAGTTATTAATTTACTCTTTCTCAGTCTCCTAAAGAACATTGCCTTATTATTTCAAAAGTTTTTCAAAATTTTTTCAAGCGGGAGGGGGTGGGTGGGTTATTTGGGGGGTTGGTTGGTGGGTGGGTGGGTGAAAAACGATTCTATATACTACATATTACTCCGTAAATGTAGTGAAAAAACAACTAATATAGTATTGTGTTATAATTGATGTTATTAACAAACATATTGACCAAAGCAATGTAGGTTTAAGGCTATGCAGGCTTATCAATTTTAAATGTTGATAATGAATTGATCAATAGATTTACTAGAATTACTAGCTCATTTAATTTTTTAAACTTGGAATTATCATAACAAATCTCATTTATTCAAATTATTTTTTCGTTTAGAGGGATTAGACCTTCTTAGTATGTATTTATTAAAAATATTCATTAAAGCATTGAAAAACCTCATTATTTCATGATCCAAAAATATCATGATATTTTTAAATTAAAAAATAGCAACACAAAAGTGCAAGCACATCTATTCTCAAGAATTCCTTTTTGACCAATTAATCTAGGCACAAATAGAAACTAACAAAAAGAAACCCACAAGGGATATGAATTCCCACAGTTTAAATGATCTTCCTCCGATTTGTTTAACTGTGATCAACCTGTTGCATTGTCCACATACAGTGCAGGTATAATCAATGGACAACAGTATCCATCGCCACAGTCCAACGGATATCCACTAGGACAGCTTGAATATCTTCTGACTAGTTTTTGGAATACTTCGTGGGAATTCAGTCGGGTTTGTGTATCGCTTTTAACTGTATTCACAGCTTTATCTTTGTCTTCATCACAATGAACTAGGTAAAACATAGTATATTTAAATATGGATCTGTCTAAAAATAAATAAAAATTTCCTTTTTCCTTATGAAATTTTCCTAACACTTTAAGACATGACCATTCCTTTTAATTTTGAATTAAATACAAACTTGATAAAATTGTAATTACAGTTTAAATTAAAATATAATTATTAGAACTGAATTATTTTATTAATCTAACACAGCCATTCACTTTCAGTACACTTTTTTAGTACATTTAGTGCGTAAGCTATGTGACATGTGCAAGTGCAATAATGCAATTCATATGCTAGATAAATGAAATTAGTGAGTTCATACAGTAATTATAATAAAATGTTTCACTCCCTATGTACTAAAAGTGAATCCCTGATCAAACAAGAGAATTTTATAAATTTGGCAATTTAACAGGCTTAAAATTAATTAAAACACTATATTAACAAAATTTATTCTATCAATATATATGTGATCAAGGCATATTTTTGAAATCATAATAAATAATCTTAATCTAATCAAATGTGTCAAATTTTAAAATATATTCTTGTTAAAAATTATAATATATTCTAAAGAAAAATTATGAGCGGAAAAAACAGGGAATTTTTTTATGTGTTTTTGATACACAATCATTTTAAATTTAACATGATCAAATTCTATTAATGATTGAAATAAAATAATTAGGAATTATAATGAACTCACCAAAAACCGCAAAGGCCAAGATCATTATTAAGGGTAAGAGTATCATCTCAGATATTCAATATGAATTTGATTTTAAGTGGTAATCAGTAAATAATAACACAAATGAGACAAATCCTGCGGCAAATGGCAAATAAAAAGCAAACTCTCACTCAAAATAACCAAAAACTCATAAAATCATATTATTTTTAGCATAAAATCTAATTTGTTTTACATTTGTTATGGTGTTATTTTTAATGACATTATGCATTGCTCATGCGTTTTATTTGAGATGATACAGATAGTTATTCAGAGTGTTAGATTAATTTGTTAAGAAATAAGAATACAGAATCTGATATTGAGGGAGTTATAAATAATTTTATTAATAAACTATTGAGTGATTGTGTAGTGAGTGATAAGAGTTGTGCACAGAATTACTGTCGGATTGAAATACCATTAATTCAATGTTTTAATGAGAAAACTATTAATAATAAACAGTTTAAGTGTTTTTGTCCTTAATATGGATATGAATATGAAAATAAGTCTACTTTAGATAAACAAATTTTCTTTCATATGAATAAAAGGCAATTATTTCGTAATTACAATGAATTTAATAAAACATTTAACACAAAATAAAATCTGTTTAATAACAACAGAAATAATTTTGAATTTAAACGCTTTAAGTGTTGTTACAGTGGATGTAATAAATAATTCAATTTAAATGGAGATCAAAATCGGTATAAATTAAGTCATTTGAATAAAAGAGAATCTGTTTGTGATTTCAATAATTGTAATAAAAAATTCAGTTTTAAATAAAATATAATTCAACACAAAATAACTCATTCGGGATATAAACGATTTAAATGTGATATCAAAGGATATTTTTTAAAATTTAGTTTAAAATTAAATTTAAATAGAGATATGAAGTGAAATAATTTAAAACTGAAATCATTCAAATGTAATGAAAATAATTGAAATAAAACCTTTAACACTTCTTATGAAATAAAACAACACAACTCTTTCATTCAACAGAAAAGTCATTCATTTGTTTATATAAAAACTGTGGCAAAAGTTTTAAATATAAAAATAATTTTACAAAACACAAAAACAGTGTTCACTTATGCCAATTAACCAGACTATAAGGTAATTCAAATTAACAGTTCGGAAATTTAATAAACAATTCATTTAAAACGGATTCGTTAGCCATTGTTGAAGTATCTCCCATTTCACAGTCCTTATTAGCTACCTTGCACAATATACGTCTCATGACCTTGCCTGATTTTGTTTTGGGTAATTCTTTGACCACATGTAAGACATCTGGTTGTGCATGAGCCCCTATTTTTTCCCGCACTATAAAGGTACCAAGAACAATTATAAGAAAGAGTAAATGTTAATCAAAGACAATACCCCTATTCTTAATATCCAACTCTAAGTTGTGTGTCATTTGAAAGCCATCGTTAAGAACCACAAAAACGTATAGAATCTGTCCCTTCAAAGAATGAGATGCTGAGACAGTGGCCGCCTCTGCAACAGACTTGTGCTCTACTATTGCTGTCTCGACCTCTACAGTAGACAATAGAT
>JAQFZM010003517.1:0-10980 GCA_034695785.1 Galumna obvia
AACAAAAGTGAAAATCGGTAATAAATAAACCCTAAAATAATATTTAAATGATTTATGGACTCAAAACGTGTGACAAATGTGAAATAATACACAAACATTAAATTCAACGAATACATCTTCTTCTTCGCCATCGCTTTCCTATACTTTCATTTTGTGTTATTCATTGTTAAACACATAAAAACATGAATAAAAGTGAAGTCAAAAATCTATTTATATTTCCAAAATTTTCTTTGATTTTCCAATTCTTAAGAAACCGATTCCACACAAATGAGCGCTTATTTTATGAACTGTTGTTTGAAAACAAATAAAATTAAAAGAAAAAGGGTTAAACCATATAATTCATGTCCACTTCCGTCCAAAAAACAGTTCTAAAGTCTAAAGGAGTAAATATTCTTCAATAGAAGGCAAGTATATCAACGATAAAGTCTTTATTCAAATGTTTGGACACTTTTCTCCAATGAAATGTTTGTTGACATCAATGGTAGGGTTTTTGTCATTAACCATATTTAGGAAGACGTGATCCACATTTGAAGACACACTTCTTATGTATTCCCTCACCGATAGTCTTAACTTAACCTTAGTTTAAGGCGAAAAATATATATAATTTCAATTAAAACATAAAATTAAATCAAACCTTTTGTTCACATAATTGTTTATTAATTTATATATATTTTTATCGATTTTTGCCAAATATTGACAAAATTAACTAAAATATTGTTATCTTCAAATCGATTGTCGTTTAAATTATAATTAGCTCAAATTCAAATTATTCTTGAATTTAATCACTATTTCTTTAATCCTTTGTTTATAATGAAATAAAAAATGTTTTATTTTTAAAATAATTAAATTAATATAAATTTCATTTAAAACGAAATGACTTTTATTTGTAAACAAAACAATTGTATTCATAAATTGAATGCAATTCATAAATGATGTGATAATACATTAAAGAGAGCTTTAAATAGAAGCGAAACGTTTTGATATCATTTGTGATTATATTATATTCAGAAATAGGCAGAAGGTTATGATTACGAACCGGACAAATATATTGAAGATTATAATGAAAGCTTTATAAAATATTCTAACTATTAAATAGGTTTATGTGTTAAATGACTTATTAAATTTATGAGAAGAATATTAAGCAATTTGTTTATTAAATAAAATATTTAATAATTTTTATTCTATTCTGTTACATCTTGTAATTAAACTTTATATAAATACATTTAAACAAGAAAAATAAAATCAAAAGAAAAAAATAAAACAAATGATCCAATTTTTTAAAAATTAATTTCGTTTCCAGATTTTAATGGCTGTATTACGAGGTCTCACCTCAACTTCAGTTGAATATATTTCAAATCCTATAATTACCCTACCATGTTGATCACCAATAGTTGTCTTAGAGTATTCTCCGATTTTAATAGGAAAGTAAGAGTCAACATTATATACTTTTTGTAAATAGCTTGCTGAGATAGCAAAACCATCAAATCGAAAATTATGGATCCAAGATTGATTAGATAATTGAGTTTGGCCAAATTCTGCTGAATTTCCACCTTCAGCTCTAAAGACAATCCCTGCATATTGATTGGTAACTTCAGTCCACTTCATTGTAGGCCTAAATACTTGTGGTGTTAACTGATTGGGTAATTGTGTGTAAAGAAATACTAAAGGAATTAACGAATTTATCCGTTTTTATTGGACATCAATCACATCTTTGCAAAGTATCCAGGATAATTCTTGATTTTTCTGGCATATAATCAAATAACTTTTAGTACAAGATAAATCAATCCATTTTCCTTAATGTTCGCTTGTTAAATAAAACTGAACACATGGTTCACTTCCAGCTTTGACTGCTTCCTCCGACCAATTGGTATAATTTAATTGAGTTGAGTCAATCCAAACATATCTTGAATTACTATATCTTAAGCCAATCCATGCATTACTCGAATAATCTTTATATTCTTTTAACAAATCATTAATAAATTGTTGTTCTTTTTTGCTATGAATAGTCAATAGGGTTGAGCTTTTCTCCATCTCAACACAGATTTTAAGAGCTTCCTCTTCATGAGTCTTTTTTTTAATAACTTTATAACATTTTGTATCTTCATATTGAGTCTAATCACCGCAATAATTGATTGAATGAGTTTGACCTTAAATTACAAAATAAATTTATCTGGATTATAATATTTAATTAAATGACTATTTAAAATTAAATAATGTAATATATACAGGATGGCAGGAAAGTATGTCTTTTTTTAAAAAATTCAATTACTAGAAACCCCTATACATATCAAACTCATTTTTATTTCATAAATAGTAAAACTAATATAAGTTTATTTTACAATTAATTTATTTATCAAAAATAAACTGTTATTTAATAATTATTTAAGTTTGAATTATAAAAAAAAATTTAAAAAATTAAAGTTTATAATATTTGATAGAGAACTATAATAACTCTGAAATAATTGACCATGCTCATGATGATAATCAATGATTTAGAATTCCTTTGGAGCCATTGGTTATTCATACAACAAATTTTTCTCCGAAGAATATTTTTCAAAATATTATGGATAATTCATAAATTTAAGATATATAGATTGTTCTCGAATATATTAGTAATGTTTTTTTGTATATTTATATTTAAATATTAATTTAAACTTTATTATCTATATTAAAATATTAAATTTTAAAATTCTGTAAATCTACTTGAAAAATATCTTATTTTTTACTCTATGTGTTGTATTTAAAAATATAATTTTTAAAACAATATTTTTATATAATATATTATTTAATTAATTATTAAATAAAGATTATTTATCTAAAAATAATTATATTTGAAAATTTGGAAAATTCATGTTTTTAATGATAAAATAAATATTAATTGAATATAATAATCAAGCTTATAATATTAAAGATCAAACTATAACTTTTCGAAATATAAGAAAAATAAAAAAAATAAATCAATTAAAAATAATAATTGAATTTAATATTTAATGTAAAATAAGAAATATATTTTTAATAAAATTATATTATATTTCATTATTTATAAAATTGAATAAGAAATCAATAATTATAAAAGTTTTCATTGAAATCATATTTGAATGAACTTTTAAAGACAATATCTAGTTTATTTACTAAAAACTATCATTTTTATTTAAAATGTATGATTCTCCGCAACAAAATCGAGAATCTTTAGATAAAAACATTATTATTGGCACTTATTTACTACAAGTTTATGAAAAATTATTTCAAAACCAAAAGCATTTATTAAAAGAATATTTGCTGTACTTTAATCTTTATATTATTTTTTTTCAAATTCAGTTTAATATTCTTCATAGATAGTGTTGAGCAAATTAACTCTGAGTTAACCTTAACCCTGGGTTAACCCTGGCTAAATGTTAACCTTTAACCCTCAGAGTCAAAGCTAAAGGTTAATGAGTTTGAACAGAGGGTTAACCCAGGTTTAACCTTTTGACCCTCTAACGTGATCGTTACCATAGTAACAAATGTACTGAAATACAAAAATTTGACAAATTTAATTGTTGCTTTTGATTAAAAAAATATTTATTTTTTATTGAAAAATCATTTAAAATTAACAAAATATTGTTTTAATTGTTCTAAAAAGTGATTTTTTAATTAATAAAAAAATAATATTATTGAAAATCAATTGTTAACATGGATTAAAATATGTTATTAAAATTAAGGGTTAACCCTGAAGATTAACCATTTTACTCAGGGTTAAGGTTAAGGTTAAAGAAATCCTTAACCCTCAAGGTTAAGGGTCAAAGGATTTTTTAACCTTTTGACCCTTTGCTCATCACTATTCTTAGATGATTATGAAAAAAGGCTATATTTATTTGATATGACATTGTTTATTGGGGTATCAAATTCTATAATGTTTTAATGTTATGTCTTTAATTAATTTATGCAATAATTTTATATAATTGCCTTCATATAAACAAAGACAATTGTAAAATATGCTGGATTGAAATCTTATGTCTGGTAAGAGGATCACTTGACTTAGAGCAAGTTGTCATATATGAGTTTCATGAAAAAGAATTGAATCAACTCAGAAAATTTGCAAGAATATTCAATAAGTTCTTTATTTTATTATACCTGGGTAAGATTTTGAAGTAAAAAAAATTAACAATAATAAAAACACTTATACAGCCACATTGCAGTAAAACTGCCACCTAGCTAGAAGCTAATTAATATAAACCTAAAGACAACAAATAAACATTTTATCTTTTATGACTTTTATTTTACAATATTATTTGATATAAAAACGAAATAAAGTAAGATTAGAGTTAAATTAATTGTCAAAAAAATTTAATTTCTGATTAATATCATAACTTTTGAAAATAAACTCGATCTTAACAAATATTTAAGGATAATTATGGGCTCATTTGATAAATCAAATATAAAGTAAAAGTTTACTATTTATTAACTATAATCTATAATAGAATAAGTAAAACATTTTTTATTTGAAAAAAAGGCCATCGCAAATGAACAAAACGTCAAACCTTTAGCCACCAAATAGACTAAACGGTACTGCAAATAAACGGAACGGTAATATAGAAATAACAAACAATGTGACTTTCGAGGTAACATCCCCAAGAACTATTAATCTGACAGAAAAGTGGTCAAATAGTAATTTGTTCGTTGCGATGAGTAGAATATTTCATAGGCAGTATTACAGCATTGATTATTTAACGTATGGCTGCTACACCCTAGCAAATTTTGCAGGCTATTTAATATCAAATGTAATACTCTTATATTGTGTTATATTATATACTTTTATTCGATTAATATAGAAAGTAAATCTTTTAATATTTGTATATAAGTTGTGCCGTTTTGTTTGTTTGAAAGCTAACAGTTTTCCGTTTTGTTCATTTGCAGTGGGTTTGCTTCAAATGAGATAAGTTGTAATAATTTATATTATAATTTAAAATAAAATTAACTTTATAATATATTAATTTAAAAGCAAAATATGTAATTGAGTAAAAGTTTACATGGCTATTAACGTCCATAAAATTTCATGGCTGTTTAAATATTAATTAATTAAATTCCTTTTTTATGTTTAAGTCATTATCATTGAAATATTATTCGTTTATTTTTCAATAATATATTATTCAAATTTTACATTTATTATTGCGTTTATTCCACAACTTCTGACACAAATAGCTATTTTCATCTTTATATACAACGACGCTTTTACTGTCTGTGTTGGAGTCATTCTTATATATTATATATTCATATCAATAAATAATATTAACCATAAAATTGCAGAAATTTCCGAAAAAAATAAAAGAATTCAATTCATAAAAACTTGGAAAAATATTAAACATTTTATTATAGATCACAATATTTTTGTAAAGGACAAGGGGCCAATTAACGTTGTGATTGGGCGAGGGGTTTTATCACGCTTATTTAATAGGTATTCAATGCTCCCTTCTTAATCTATTTAATTTTAGAAATCGATGCGGTAGAATTTGCATAAAGTTAAATAAAGTAAAATCCTTAACCATTAAGTCAATGGAGGAAAATCGAACTTTGGTTTTTTTAGACCCCGCCCATAACTTTTAAAAATCTGATTTCTTCAGTATAGATTAAGCTCAGCTAAAAGCAGTTTAGTGATAAGTGGCGTTTAGGTTCTCGCATTATTTTAGAAGATGAAGGTCAAATGGGATGACTTTACTTATAAAGTATATAAAATATTCGATTCAGAAGAAAAATTTCTAGAACCTAAACGCCACTTATCTATAAACTTCCTTTAGCTGAGCTTAATCTATGCTGAAGAAATCAGATTTTTAAAGTTATGGGCGGGGTCTAAAAAAGACTCTAAAGTTCGATTTTTTTCACATTAACCTAATGGTTAAGGATTTTACTTTATTTAACTTTATACAAATTCTACCGCATCGATTTCTAAAATTAAATAGGGTTAGAAGGGGGCATTGAATACTTATTAAATAAGCATAATAAAACTTCTCGCCCAATCACAACGTTAATTGGCCCCTTGTCCTTTTGTTAATAATATAACGAAATTTTGGGGTCGAGTATTATTTACTTACTTTTTAACCTTCTTTCCAATAACCCTATCATTGATTCATCAATTATATTTTGAACAACATGATAAATTATTACGATTTTTTCTTAATATTGAAACTATAATTATGGTGTCATTCCTCTACGGTATTCTCTATCTCTTCGCACGAATTTCACAAAAATGTCATAAAAGTACTAAAACTTTTGCCAGAATTCAATGGAAGCTCAAAGTATGGCCGTTTGGGCTCAGGACTAAATTAAAACAAATGACTTATTTCGAGAGACTGTATTAATAATAACAGAAGACTTGGAATCCCATTGGGACCAATAACAATAATAACCATGCATGTTTTATCTCAGGTTTATTCAATTTTATAATTTATAATTAATTTTAATTGAAATTCTATTAACAGATTGTTATCCGATATATTCGTTATTTCCTTTTAGTCTACAAATTAGGGGATAAACTCAAACATTTATAATATTTATCATAATTTAAATTTGAAAAGAATTTAAAAATAAAATATTATAATAATAAAATATTAAATAAAATAATAAAAATAATAAAAATAATAAATAAAATAAATAATTTCTTTTTTATAATTTATAATCGGAATATCTTGGCATTAAATCATGAATTTAAAAATAAATGTATAACTTATTCAAATTGAGAATTGCAAATTAACCTAATTTTGTAATGATTTAGTAATAATTTTCTTTAATTATGTAATAAAAATAAAAAACTGATTGCTTCAATAAAATATGAAATATAAATATTAAAATTGTTTTGAGATAATAATGTGATTCCTCTAAAAGGAGAAAATGTTAAAAATCTATGAGATACAGTAAAAGTAGGAGTGGGGGGGGTTTGCGACGGATGCACTGTGGAAGGCAGGGGCCTCTCACCCTTTTCTAATGTTCCCTCCCCTCAAAAAAAGGGGAGAGAACAATGAAGAGTAAAAACTCGAAAAAGGGTGAATAGGAGGGGAGAGTACAATAGAAGGGTGATTACAATAGAAAGGGAGAGAACCCAAATACCCTAAGGCCTAAAAAATTTATTAAATATAAACATTAAAATTTTAATAAATTTCATTATTTTGAAATATATTAATTAATTATAATTAAAATAAAAACTAAAATAAATGCTTGTCCAACCACTTTTACCGAACTTGTCCATACATTTCTACGGCTAAGGGGTTCTGTCCATACACTATTACGGCTAACTCGGTCCTGCCCATACACTTCTACGGGTATTTCTTAAATTGTCCATACATTATTAAGGCTAATTCGGGACCTGACTAAGTACTTTACGGCTAAATAGGTATCGATCCAACCACTTCTACGGTAAAGCTGAAGCTGTCCTTACATTTTCACGGCTAAATCGCGACCTGTCCATACACTTTTACGGCTAAATTGGTACCTGTCCATACACTTTACGGGTCTTTCTTAACCTGTCCATATACTTCTACGGGTGTTTCTTGACCTGTCCATACAGTTATACGATAAATCGGGAGTTGTCCAATAACATCTAAAGCTTAATTAGGACCCGTTCATACATTTCTACGGCTTAATCATTACCTGTCCATACATTACTACGGCTAATTCGGGCCTTGACCATCCACTTTATCGTCCTCCCATGACCTGTTCATACACTTTTACGGTTAATCAGTTCATACATTCAAAAGTAAAGTGCCGCCCTAGCCTATATTGCTATATGTGTTTATTCAACTCAAGCCAATTTGGAGAGCGCATATATCTTGTATTCAAATGGGTGCCGCTCTAACCTATATATGTTAAGCTTTCTCAAAAAGTCTTTATCTTATATTAAATACCAAAACCAAGTCAATCAAGCCTATTAAATGTTTAGCAAACCTCTTTTGACAATTCACGATTTTTAAATATTTTTTATTAAATATAAAAGATCAATACAAATCAATACAAAATTAAAAAAACAGTTCGCAATACAAAGCAATAAAACTGAAAGCACTACTAAGAAATAAAACAAGACGCAATAATAAAATAAAACATGATGCAATAACTTACACAAATAAAACAGGACGTAATAACTTAGATATACTGATATCCGATGTGAAACTTCAAATTATTGGTTGGTTTACTTCAGACGTCATATATTTTTTGTATAAATATTGAAATTTATTTTAAAAGTTTAACTTTTCAATCATGTCGAAGAAAGAAGTATCTGCTAAACTCGTGCTTTTTAAAGAAAAAGAGCATGAACTGAAGCCTTGTAAGTAAATCTATTAAAAAATAATCTAAAATTTTGTTTTAGTCATCCATTGTTGTGTAGACCGTCAACAAGGATGTTGGGTTTGGAGAATTCCTTTAATTCTCAAATCCTCATATTTTAAAGAGTACATCGAATTAAGAGATTGGCTTGTGAAATCCTCGGAATGCTTTGTGTACGAAGACCACAAGAAATGGAGAGACTGGATTAGCTCGGAGTTATTAGAGGCACTAAAAAAGTTTGATATCACCAAAAAAGATCTTAGTGATTGTAAGTACAAAGCACTATAATTTTCTTTAATTTATTTTGCTTAGATATTATATATGAACGCTATTACTGCGCTCCTGAAATATGGACTGAAAGACTCAAATGTTTTCAACAGACGTATCTTTGGCTCACTTATGACAAAGCCAGATAAAAGTTCAAGACTTATTATTTAAAGTCGTCTAATTTGAGGATCCGATTCAAGGCCTAAGAACTCACGGAATTTTCCTAAACAATGGCTCTGAAGACGATTCTGATGATATCAAATCAGTTGAAAACTTGGAATCTCAAAATATAATTGACGAATTGTTAGAATATATATTTCAGTTAATAAATTAATATAAAAAGGTCAATTATATTTTCTTTAAATGTCATTTTTTAAAAGCATAGAGTATCCGCATAATATTTCTATAAACCTCATACAACAAAGCATACTAAACTTGTCTATACAAGAGAACTAATTCGCAGTTGTATATGTTATCACTATTTTACTGTAAAACGGAGTGTTGTATACTGTTTAGAGTATTTTCATTCTTTGTATAATCGTTAAAATTGTATTAAAACTTATATAAACTTGTATTTTCTGAATAAACATTTTATAAAATAATATGTTCATATTCTTTAAAGTTATTTTTAATCATGGAAGTACCAGAGAAAGATTGTAAGTTAAAACACCCATTTAATTGTTTAGTTTCCGGACCATCTCAGTCAGGTAAAACAACAGTTATTCGCAAAATACTTGAAAACCATTGCGAGACTATACATAACCTGAATAAAGATATAATTAAAGTGGTTTGGTGTTATGGGAAATGGCAACCCTATTATAATGAGCAGTTGTATGGCGTTGATTTCAAGTATTTGTGTGGAATGCCTGAAGAGACAGATGTTGAAGGTTATGATATTATTGTATTAGACGGCCTGATGCACGAAATAGACAAAAACCCTTTTGTGGCGCTACTATTCACAGCTGAAACACATCACGATAACCAGAGTGTATTTGTATTAACTCAAAATTATTAACAAAAAGGAGAAGTTTGCAATACTTTGCGCAAAAATGCTCACTACGTTATGTTATTTAACGACCCTGGCGATATAATTCAGGTAAAGAACATATCATGGCGCATGTACCCTGATAATAAAGACTATTTGATCTCTGCATATAGACAGGCGACTGACACCCCGTTTGGCTATTTACTTATTGACCGCAAACAAGACACATCGTTACATTGTCGATTAAGAAGTAATATTTTACCAGGAGAACAAATAACCGGATTTCAATGAATGTCATAATTTTGTTAGTATTATATGTGACTGAGGTCATATGTAATACTGAATTTTATATTGCCTTATTAAGAGCAGATCTAAATAATGAATTAAATGAACATAGAGGAGAAATTGAAAGTAAGTTTCTGACATATGATTGATTTTTAATGTATTTTTTTAGATATACTTGCTGATAATGGTTTGGACTGTAAACATGGCTGGCAATCTTTTTCTGATAAAAAATGCTTAAAAGTAAAGGAGATACTAGGATCTGCATATAACGCAACCAAAATTTGTGAATAAGATCACGACTCAACTATGGTTACAATACAGAATCCTGTTGAGCATTATTTGTTAACAACATATTTGAAAAAATACAAAAATATTACGAATGATGTTTGGTTAGGATTAGAAAACTATAACAATTCTTATCAATGGAGGGATGGAAGTGAAATTTCTTTTGAATACTGGAGTGAAAATGCGTTAAAAACATCTAAATGTGTTCAGATGTCTTTGACAGACGCCGAGTTTGGTAAATGGTCTGATGAGTTGTGTGAGAAAAAATCCCTAATTGTTTGTCAGAAAGAAAAATTATCAAAATCTACATTAAATAGAGATATTAAAACCTTAAAAGCTCAGTTAGAGTCAATAATACCTGTCGGTTTTATTTACACACAACTCCCTTATCAAAAACCTCCTCATCAGTTATGGTCGTCGATGGAGTGGACTGAAATCAGTCCCACCTATGAAGGTGTATTTTTCCGAGTAACTGGTGGATCCTCCGAGATCTTTGGCGTGAAGCAAGAAGGCAACGCTCCTAGACTGAAAAAAATTATCTCCGAGTACAACCCCAAACACCCGGATGAACCAGAATTTTTTAACAAGATTTGCGATTTAAATCAAGAAGAAAGTTGGAACTGCTGGATGTATACAGGTTCCAGTAAGGGTTATGATGTGAACACAAATTTTTATATATCTGGTGGAGAAGTGAGGCCTCAGAATATGGCGATTAAGTTATGGGAAAGGACAGGTTAAATATAAATACATGTGCATGCAATTGTTTTATTTATTTGTTAAAGTGCTTTCTCTTTAAAATGTCTAAAAACTTAAGAAATTGTATGAAAACTATGCACATTTTTTGTGACATTAAATCCAAAAATTTGAAA
>JAQFZM010003518.1:0-10976 GCA_034695785.1 Galumna obvia
TCTCTCTCTCTCTCTCTCTCTCTCTCTCTCTCTCTCTCTCTCTCTCACCATTTGTTCAGATCAATGAACATAAGTTTACAAACTTTCAGATCAATAGAAAAATGATGTGAAGTCTAATATTAATATTTATTTGCGAAAAATTAAACAAAAATATTGAGTAATATTTGCGATAAAGTATTAATTCATTAATATTTTTCGTTAAAATAAGATTAGATATTATATAATAACATTTATGACCCCCAGGAGAGGGTTTTCACTTTATTTGTTTCTTAATTTGTAAATAATTAAAATCCTTCTAAACATGTGATCTTTAATTCTCTAAATAAAATTCTCTAAATTTTACCTTTATCATACAAAATTTGTTCTAGATTCAAGTTTCAAAAGGAAATTCAAAATTGCAAAATAGTTTTTATTTACCAAGTAAAGTTTATAATCTATTATTTGACTATTTTAAGTAAATGATCAAGGATATATGAAGTCAATTGTTGAAATGGTTGGGGAAGGAATGAATGATTTTTAGTGAAATTTCAAAGAAAGTTTCAAAAGTTTGATTCTATACATCACTGGTAAATATAAAAAAGGTTAGAACGAATGACAAATTATTTGGTGTCACCGAAACTAAAACATTATATTTGTTTTGGAAAACTAAACAAATTGTTTTCTATTCATTTGCAAACATTCATTAATAATAGAAATAAGTTTAATCTCATTTACATTAGAAAACAAATGATTTGCTGCCCTTTCCTTCAATACTAATATTTTTCTTATTTATGTTTTAAGTTTTAGAATATCCTTTGAAAAGAGTGTTTGTGTTTGTTTAACATTAGTTTCCGGTTATCTACTTTTCTATTCCTTAAATAATTTTTGCGTCCGTTTTGTTGGACTAATGATTTCCGATATATTTTGCGGTGTTTTTCAATGAATTGCATTTTTAATATCTAAAGTTCAATAGACTTCTAAGGATAGACTATCCGATAGGACGTATCGCATATGCAGTCCATCAAATGTTTGTCGATATTATTATAAAAATAAGTTTTCAATAAATCAAAATTTCGTGAAATTTATTATTAAAACATAAAAATTATTTTTTATTAAACTATAATTTTATTTTTAAAAATATCCAACAAATGAAAACTTTTTATTGATTTAATAAATTAAAAGTTGCCCTTGCTCATCAAGATATATAAAAAATGGTAATTTGAGAAAGGCAATATAATGAATGAAATTGGTCATTTGAAGAGAAAATTCAATTGAAAATATGTACTCAATAGACGTTCTTTTACGTTCTCTCTAACAGTTCTCTCTATGAGTTCTTTCAAATCAATAAAATAAATGGAAATTTAGAAAACAATTCATTTCTAAAATAAGGGTTTTTTTCAGAATTTTATTATTAAAAAAAAGTATTAATAATAAGGAATAAACAAATCAATTAAATAAAATACAATTATATAATAATCAATACTTTCATAAAATCGACAAAATTTTGTCAGAATATCTGTTCCTTTGTTTTAATAGTAATTAAAACTAAAGGAAAAACTATTAGTTTTGCACTACTTTTGATAAATTCGTTATAAATTCTTCAGGAAGTGATTTACCACATATTTCGCCGCATTTTCTTTTCAAACATATTTTAAACATTAGTTTAAACACTATTTTAGTCTAAACTTTTACATAATTTACATAAAAGTGATCGATGTATACAAAAATGTTTGCTTTACATTAAAAATATTTTTGTCTTTCCTTATCTCAAAGGGAATTCCTATGGAAAGGAATTCTATCGTTAACTGCCGTAAGTCTAAATCGATTTTCAGTTAATAACTAGAATTACAAACATTTCAATAATCAAAATCTGAACCACAATTCAGTTGTAAAAATAATTCTCAAATCGACTCAATTAAGAATATAAACTCATTTTTATTTTATTTAACCGACAAAAGTGAGGAACAGAATAAACAACACAAACCCCTCACAATCAGATATTTCGAAAAGATTTTCCTTAAAAAGAGACGTTTCATAAGTTAAGTAATCAAAGAAAAGACATCAATAAATGTAAATATTATTAAAATTTATATTTAAAAAGAAAATTATTAAGAAATTAGAAAAAGAAGACAATCATAAAATTATAAATAAATTTTTCCTTTTAATTAAAAATTTTATAAATTTAATGCTATTTTTGTTCAACAATTTAATTGAATAAAAAGTGGACCAAAATTATGAATACTTATGACTTACTTTTCGATTTCTTCTTAAAAATAGATTAGAATATTATTAATATTATTGAATGCGAATAAATTGTTAACCAAATCACAATTAAAGTAAAGCACAACTTATTTTACTTGTTATTGTTACCATTGTTACCATTGTTACCATTGTCCAAAATCATCAGTTTAATCTAAAAAGTTTTAACCCTAAGTAATCCATATATAATATTATATACATGTATGGATGTATGCTCTATGGATGCTCACTAAACAAGATAAATATACATATGATATGTATGTATATTTGTCCATGCTAAGACTATTGAATATGTTTGACCATTAGCAGTTTTTAATAGATATGTATCAGAATTGAGTAAATTACAGAAATTTGTTCTGACCAAGGTAACAATCAGTTCTCGAAAACAATAGTTAGGTTTGATATATAAGTCAATTGCCTTAAAAATCATTGACTGAAGTAAAGTAAAGTTTGACTTAAATTAAGATTTCATAATATTATGAAATCCATAGGAATAGTTTAGGCATTGAAAATGAGCCTTCACCAAAATTAGGTTTTCAATTAATGACTCTTTACATAAAACGGACTCAAACTTTATTTGTTTTATATTATAGTTTTAAATATTATGAAATTATAGTTTTATACTACAGTTTGTGTTTAAAAATAAGTTGTGTTTTACTTTAATTGTGATTTGGTTTTAAAACTTTTATTAAAATAAATAACAAAAATATTAAAAAATATTCTAAGAATAAAAATAATCAAATATTTAAAGCATTAGAAATGATAATAATGTATCAATATACCTAGTTAATTATATCAGTTAAAATAATAATAATAATAATAAACATTGAATTTCATATGAAATAATCTAGAGTTTAGGTTTTAGACCTTATTTTTAGGCTATAATTTTAGTTAATTTAAAATAAAACACATATTTATTGATTTAGTGATAGATTTGTTAGAGTTATACCAATTTGACTGAAGGACACAAAATAGGAAACTATTATTTAAGATATGAGTTATTTTAACTCAAATATAAAAACTTTTCCGAATTTTATGATTTACAGAATATTTGTAAAACACTTGAAGTGTAACTCCAGAAACACAGTTATTATTAAATTGTTTGGACATCAAAACTCATAATTTAAATGTCAATAAAAATCAGACGATTCGATAACTTTTCTCCACTTCTTAAGGATAAACATCTTTGATATTCAATATAACGATTGTATTACAACCAAAACGTTTTGATTTAAATCAAATTCAAAACAAAATCCTATTATAGAATCATTGAAATTAAGACAAACTTTATATCCGATAAAATAATTTATTGTTTTATTATATAATAATCTAAACAGAAGTGGAAATCAGAACTAAACCTCTGATTATAGTACAGTAGACAACCGTTAATTCTAACAATTTTTGTTTGTCATATCTGTAAAGTTATAAAAGTTCTTGAAATCTGAGATTTAAGTTATTTCCTGTCCTAACAGTTAGTTAAAGGTATCGGTTGTTAAGCTATTTGTACCGTTTATGCTCTATCATATATAGGGTATACCCTATGTCTATGTCTATGGCAATGGGTTTTTGGTTTTAAGTTTCGGTTAAAATTAAAGTTTGATTACTGTTTATTGTAATAAATGAATACAACTTTTTATGAACTTTTTCGACAAAACATTGCTTTTAGTGAAAACACTTCTCTTTTAAATCGAAGGTTAAAATGAGAAACAAATTGTCGTCTTTTAAGAGGAAATTCTTAGATATGAGTCTGAGATAAGTTATTCGAGACTCAAATAAAGCAAATGACGAATAATTTTGAGCTCAATTTTTTGTAATGAAAAGTTACACAAAAAATTACTTAAGCAGTAAAGTGACCAAGTTTCTGTATTCATATACACTCTATTATACAGAATATATGAAATAAAAATAAATACCAAAAAATACTAATTTAATATTAAAGCATTAAAATTATAAAAATTCGATCAAATTATAACAATTAATATAAACTTTTGTCGATTTTATAAAACTTAAAAAAAATAATTTTTACTAAATTTAATATAAAATTAATTTTAGTTCGTTTTATGTTTTTATGTTTGAAGAATTAAAAAGAACAAGCTAATTAAGTAAAAATAAAGAATTGTTCTTTCAAAAAAGAATGTGTGGTCATTCTATTGAGTGCAAACTTTAGTTCAAATGAGTAATCGTAATTAATATGATCATGGTCACATTGTTTTTAACTGTTAGATTAATATTAAAAAAGTTTTTCAGCGAAAATATTTTGAAAGCTTTCATTAAAAGTGACGTAAAAACAATAATTTGATTAAATAGAGTTTACTATTAATAGTGAATAGAGTGTAGTGTAGTGTCTGTTCTGTTTACTAATGACCAGTCAATCGCCTGACTATTATTTGTTCAAAAACAGAACGATTTTTGTTTGTTTTGTTGATATGTTTGTGTTTATTAATCATAAAATGATAGGAAAAACGTAACGCTCTTTTCGAGACTTTTGATAAAATGATTTCTTAAGAAAACTAACTTTTCATTCAAAGCTCAGACAAAAGTCGAGTTATTTTTGATTTAAAGCTATTATTGGTTTCAAATCCAATCAAAAGTGAATATAAATTATTTGGACTAAATATTAGTGTAAAGACTGTATTGAGTGTAGATTCTGTAGAAACACTTTTAGACACACTCTTTATATAAACATATTTGATTGAGAAGAGCAGCAAAAGTCCTTCAAAACTGTTTTGCAGACACTTTTAAAATTTGATCCCAGGTCTCAAAGTTTTCAGTAAACATTGAGTTTCCCTCAATTTATTTCTCGGTTTATTAAATATGTCCTTGCTCAATCCAGTTTCTAATTTGATTAAATCGTTCGTTGAAAATCATTGACTGGAAAATAATCGTTCGCTAAATTCGCACATTTTTTTATTAGAAATTGAAAAATGATTACTAAACGTCTATAAGTGATAGAGAGAGGGAAGGGTATAGGGAGGGTATAGGCCATAGGGAGACGCATTACAAACACATGGAAGGGAAGGGGACAATAAATTTTACGCTTTTAGTATTAATTGTAATGAATTGAGTAAAAAAAAAGTTTGATTAAATACGGGATTAGAGGAGTGACAGGTTTTCAGTTCCTTATAGTTAATGTCCTTGAGATGCGAGTCTCTAATCGTATTGTATGGGTTGAGTGCCGTCCTCTAGTCTGGAGAGTGTGTGCCTTCCTTTTAAATGTGCATATGTTTACAGTTTGTCAGTCTGTAGAGTCTGTTATCTAAAGAGCGACTGCGTGTTACCAGTCCTCATATGAGGGCAGTCCATATCATATCAATGATAAAAACCCGCAGTTTTGAGCCCCGAATGAGTTCAGCCCTAAAAACGTGAATCAAATGAATGAGGCGTTGAGTCAATGAATGAAACAAAAAAGAGTCTCTCCTTAACTTTTAGTCGTATTGAATGGACGGAACGATGAACTAATAGTTGAGTGAAGAGGTCTGTGATATAAAGGCTCGACTCTCGACTCCAATCATCTGACACTTTAGGGTTTACGTGAAGGACAGCCAATAATAATAATAATAATAATAATAATAATTAGTTTTTTGTTATAATAATTGCATTGAATTTATTTTTATTTCATTTGTTATTTATTTTTCAATTTGTTTTTGAGTGAAAACACATTTTTTGCACTTATTTTGTGGTCTAATTGTTTTGTCAATTGATTCCAGTGGTGACCAAATCTAATACTAAAAGAAGAAATCGCTTCAGTCTCTGACAAAAGAAGTGAAGTCATAAAAAGAGCCCAAAAACTGAGCAAAAGAACAAAAAAAGACATTGAAATCATTGAAATGGATGATAGGCTCAGACATAAAGACCAGGAAAGGACAGAACATTCCCGGTTAGCGACCGCACACCTGAGCCCAACTCAGTCGTCGCTTTTCCACATATTGAGTAATGTAGCAAGCAAACTTAATCACGACCAGAACCTCGACCAGACTTTGGCCAAAAAACTCAATATTGTTGATAATAATAGCGGTAAGTCTTTTGTCTTTTGTTGTCTTCTCTTGTCTTTTGTTGTCTTCTCTTTTATTGTTAATCGATTGTCACAATTAATGATATTATTATGGCTTTCGATGTATTTAATTGTCATAAAAGACATTAAGTCTGAGTTATCTCTTATTAATCGATTATATAATAAATAATAATTTAGTTTTTGTTGTTTTCCTTTACTTTTAACTAATGTTTTTCTGGTATTTGATGTCATTGTCTGATGTCTTTGTGTTTATGCCTTTGTGTTTGCGTTGAGGGCTTTTCCCATAAATTATCTGATGTTTAATCAGATTTAAACAAAATTTATTTAATGTATTATCTCTTTTAATGATCCGACAGTCGATAAAGAGCTTAATCCTTATCTGAGCCGCAAATCGACGCAAAATAATGCGAATCCGAAGCCGTTCGCAGCGAAGCAAAAGAAGTCACAAAAGATTCGCTATAGATCTCAATCCGTGGACTACGAGTCCTGTGGAGGCATTTTTGACATCGATATCGACGATGAAAATGCTTTCGATTCGATCTCTTATTCTGACGAAGAAGACGACGACTCGATTGCATTTAGACATAACACCAATGATTACAACAATTATAACAAATTGAGGACTGTTTCCAACGCACAAATCAACGCACAAACAACTGATCAGATGGCCTACTCTTTACCGATTCAGGTGCCAAAGTGTAAGACCTTCCATAACCACAACGACACCGATGACGACGACGTGAGTCAACCTTTGATTCCATGAAAACAAAACTGTTTTTTAAATTTAATTAATTATTGGTTTAATGTATTGACTATTGATTACATGTTTTGCCAACAAATTAATCCTAATTTTAATGTTAATACTATTTTCTGACGTAATCTCAAATAATTAAATGAAAATCAATACTATTTGTCATTTAATCGATAAAAGATATCACAGAAAATATTTCCTTCACTAAAGTCTAAGCCTTTAGAGTCTAAGGGGTTACCAATAATGGCATTAATTTAAAGTTACCGTTAGTTTATTGTTTAAAAACACTTTTATTGGTTTAAAATTTCTGAAACCTTTTTTTGAGATAATATTTTGAGATAATATATTCGTTCGGTTTTTCTAAACTTTCTTTTAGACTTTGACCGAACCCTTACTTTAAGGCCAAACTCTTCTCAAATTTCAAAGTAATATAATATTTCAAAAATAGTTTTATTAAATTAAATTTAAAAATATGTGTTGAATAATGAATGCAGTGCTGATCAAAGTTTGGTATTTCTGTGCCATATTAGGTACCGGAGTATCCCAACGGAGAAATGATTGCCGAAAGCATTAAAAAGTTGGCCAAAAGTGTCCGAAATGAGTCAGATATTTTTGGTGATCGTCCCCGACGTCGAACCAATACGTTTGGAGACCTGATTAAGTCGCGTCCCATTTGATAGCGACACAAACTTCTGATCCATTCAATGGATTGATGGAAGAACTCGTCTTTTTTATTGATATGTTTTTTGTTTAATATTAAAAACAAAAATATTTCTGAAACTCAATATTATTATTAAAAAATAATATTAATTGAATTAAAATATCTCTCATTAAATATGTTATTAATAATAATAATTAATGTAACGAAGAATTTGAAACAAAATCAAAGACAAAAGAAAATGAAATGAAATGTAATTATTATTTGAGAACTTTTTTTCAATTATTTTAAAATAAAGTTCAAATGGAAATCAAAACGAATTAGTTTTGAGTCTTACCTCAAATGATGTTTCGGTGATTTTTCAAATAATGGATATAAATTCGTCCTCAAAGACATCTGTAATGAACGGACAGATGTATCAGAAGACGAATTACTACCACATTATTGTTAGTCTCAATACATTTGGAAGAGTCGTAAGAGAAGTGGAACTCATGACAATTATTCATCTACTGATCACTTAAATGAGAGAAACCAAGAATTTTATATCTGTTTTTATAATAGAAAGACATTTGAGTAGACTATCGGTTCATCTATTTATTGATATTAGTAATTGTGTTCTGATTCTTCCCATATATTTGATGTCAACTTTGATTTCAAAGCTCATGTTTAGCCTTTAAGAGGTAAAGCGATATGAAATCTGATTCCGAACGCAATTCGCAAAATCTGAGTCTTTTGTTTAAAATTTAGAGTAATTTATTTGCTGTCTTTGATTTATAGGTCTTATTTCCTGTCAAACAATATCTGAAATTTGAAACAATAATTGAATATCAGTTCAAAAATAATCTCTAATTGAAAATTTATGACTTAATTTGTATTAAATTTCTTACATTCGAGTAAAACAAATGGTGTTTCGTGTCGTGTCTTCTAAGAACTATTATTTGATTCCTTAAATCAAAGATCTAATAATATCTAAAGTTATAATAAGATCTAAATTTAAAGTCTTTTAAAGTATAAGTTTTCTATCATTCAGTTCTAATAATTTAAAGCAATTAAGAGAAACGCATAAAAATATATTCGCTTTTAATTTATAATTTTATTGACTTATTTTCAAAATCTGTAAAATATAAGAAATTCCTAATATATTAAATAACAAATATATTTAAAATTAATGAAATGTTGCAAAAGAGTCAATTTATGGTCATTTCAATAAAGTATCTATTTCATTTCATTTTGAAATCATAGCAAACAATGTTGTCTTTCTATCAGTTCGTAATTAACTTTTAGAGGGTGACTAATATGACCTTGCAAATTTTTAATTCAAAGCTGGAAAGTTGTATTTTAGCAAAAAAAAACAATATTTTTATTCTTTCATATTAAATGTGAATCAAGGTAATCTATAACTAACACCAGGAAAAAACTAATCTTATTTTTATTTAAGCTAGTAAAACTAACTTGGTCAACTTATAAATTCAAACTCTATGTTAAGAAATTAAAAGAATTTAATTACAATAAAAATGTTTAAAAAGTTATTTAAAAATATATTCACTGTTGATGACAACAATACCTAATTTATATGTAATGTTTAGAAATCGTTTAAAACTATTATTTTATTAAATATTATTTTTGAATATTTATCGATGTCTTGTCCTTTACTAAAGAATATTTGAGCCCATCTTCTGCTCCAAAATCAGAAATTCATTTATTGATTAATATGGAGTCAAATTGAGATAGCAAGGTTAAATGGTTAAATAAATGATTAAATTCTGCCCCAAAATTTAATTCAGAATATAATCAGATTTTGCGTATAAACCAAATTAATAAATAAATTATATGAATTTATCCAAAACTGATCCGAAAACTTTTAAAGTAAAAAATTTAATTTAAACGAATAAAACGATTATACAATGAGTGATATAAAATATTATTTTCTTTATGATTTTATGAACAAGCTCAATTTTACTTTATAATACTAACTAGTATTAAATATTTCTAATCGTTTTAACTCATATGAAAATTTATTGTTTTTTAAAGCATTTTAAAAATTTCAATATTTTAATAGTTACGCGAATATAATAATAATTAATAAATTGTAATCTAAATCACAATTAAAGGAATGCATAACTTGTTTTTGATCGCTAACTGCGATATCAAACACTTAAAATATTTATTAAAAAATATTCAAAATGTACAAATTATAATTTGTTTCGAGAACCAACTGTTCCCTTCATCAGCATCAATATCTTATAATAAGATATCATCTCTGATGCATACACTCGAGCGGACAGTGAAGGACAAAACATATCCAATAACCAGCAATAAATTAAAGTTCAATTTACAAGCATTTGTTTATATTTAAAACTTTTACTGGTAATGACTTCCCACAGAACTGGCCCTAACAAGAGCCAGTTCTGTGGGTTATCAAGCATTTAAACAGGAGGGGGTTGACTTTACGGCACTAACACAAACACAAGAATTATTTAAAAATTAAGGGGGGTTTTCTAGATTAAAAAAAGCAATGCATTATATGATAATATGAAAATAACAATCTTAAAATTACATAGGTATTTTATCCTATTCGTATATAATAGTCAAACGTATAAACAGTGCCTATTTTATTACATTTTATCCCTAAATACCATTAACTAGTATATCTTAAAATATAAATTAGGCTCTTTAATAACCATATGTATATTTAATATTTTAACCCTAATAATAAGGTGTATCATGGTCAAAGCTCTATAAAATCATAAAATTTAATGACCACTAACTAAAAATAATGTTTAAAAAGGATAAACAAGTTAATCTATAAATTTTAATTTATTTATTTTTAAGTTATATTTCAGCATTAATTTAATTTATATAATTAATTACCTAGCCTATATTATCAAAAACAAGTTATAATAAGTTCTATCCTAATACAAAATAAAACATTTTTTCAATCAAGCTATAAAACAAAAAGGATTAAGGGTTTATTTAGTAACAATTAAACATATAATTTGTCATGGTAATTTTAAAAGTGCAAACTTGAAAATACGACCCTGTATAAAATCAGTTTTAGTGCCCGAGTCAACCACTTAGCAAACTATTTTTTTTATAAAATTTGAAAATAAATATATTTAGGTATGAAACTCAATTAAAAAAAACATTGATTAGGTTAAAAACGTACTTGCTAACTGCTGGATACAAAACTTATCTTTACTCACGTCCCGCTCACTTGTACGACATCAGATTTATTACACAATTTAATAGTAAATTCAATATTTTAATAGTTACGCGAATATAATAATAATTAATAAATTGTAATCTAAATCACAATT
>JAQFZM010003519.1:0-10976 GCA_034695785.1 Galumna obvia
AAAGCAATTTTGGGTCATTTTCAAAATACCCCCTTATACCCCCCTTGGATCTCGGTCTTTTTCCATTCCTGAAATTAAAATATATCTGTATATAACAGGGATGGCCATCTGGGGGAGGTATAGGGGGTATTGGGGTACCCCCTAGGCACGAAAAAATTGTAGTTCAAAACAGCAATAAAAAGCTGACCCCCTCTTAACTTTCTCATTTTTTGAGTTAGCTCAAATTTGAAATTTTCCCCCAATTCTAATATAGATTAATATTTTAAATAAAATTTGGTTTTTTAATGCTCTGAATTTGAATTTTTTTATAACCTGTAATTTCATTTAAAAACCATGGCCATCACTGCTGGTATTTAAACAAATAAACAATATATCTATTCCTACTAAAGCAAGAAAGCTGAATACGATTATCAAGATTAATATATATATAAAAATTAGGATTTTTAGAAATATTTTCTATTTAAAATTAAAAACTTGGCAATATTGACGAAATAGTAAAATTTGTAATTAGCAATTTTTTCAATTATATCAAATGCAGAAATAGAGGAAAAACTATATTTTAATTTGACACCAAGAACATTTAAATCGGTTAAGAATTAAAAATTTAAGAATGATTTGAAGAACAAAATTTTAAAGATAAATGAAAAAATTGAAAATAATGAAAATAATGAAAATGTGAATCTATAGAAATTATAGATTTGTTTATGCAAAGTTTTCATATGAACATGAATGTTTGAACTATGAATTTATTGATGAGAAAGAAAATTGATATAAAAATGAGTAGAACATTCATGTTCAAATAAAAACTTTACAAGTTTCAAACTATGCTTCTTATTGATTACTATTTTGGACAAAATTTATCTTTTTTAAAGCTTTAAATGCCTATTTTAGCTAGCCTAATTATCCCCTCGGATCATGTTTAAAATAAATTATTTGTAATAAATATATACATTTTCTCCATGATAACATTGAGTAAGAGAGTCGTTCTTTTCATCATTTATTAAGCCTAAATTATAATGAATTTATGAACTTAAATTATTTTATTATCTTTTATAGTTTATTTTTAAAAAATTTCCAAAATTTCCAACTTTGACCCACCCCTTGGCCGCTCCCTCTCTGAATATTTTGGTCAACCGATTTGACCAAAAATCTTCTAAATTATTGCCGAATCGAGTAAAAATGAGTACCTTTTGACCTGGGATATAGCACACCGTTGGCTTCAAAAGCCGTTTTATTCTTTCACGGGATCAGATGGCCATTCCCCAAAAATAATTAAAGCTATAAATTCTATGCATCATACGCTTTCTATAGAGACCAAGATCATTTAAGTCGGTGACTCTCTGAAATGATTATCTCCTTCTTAGATGTATTCCATTCATATGCTGTTTATGAAATCGGATTCTATTTCGTCTATATTCCCAAGTTTATATTTTTAAATGAAAATATTTTTAAAATTTCTAAATTTAATATTTAGCATATTATATCTAGTTTGATTTCCAATTAATAGAATTAAATTAACTTGCAAAATTTTTATTTGAGATTTTAGTGAGACATATAAAGCGGTCCTTTTATATTTTTTAGTTAAACTTTGTTCACTTGTATATCCCAGAAACTGATTTTTCTATTTTCAATTCTGTACAAGATTCCTATGGAATTTTATAAATATATTATACATCTTAAGAATGGCAAGGGGATTTCAAATATTTTGACTAATTATTTACTTATCTCTTAACTTTAGAGCCTAAACTTATACCAATATTATGGTTTCATTTTATAAATAATAATTTAGATGCGGCCAAACGAGCGATGTTTGGAGCGATGTTTGGAGCGATGTTTTTTGCATTCTTAAGTACTATTACCATTTTAATATAAAAATTATACCCTATAATAGTCATTTATATATTTAATATTTAACCTTTACTATATGTTGTATCATGGTCAAATCTCTATTATAAAAAGAAAGTACTGCCAATTAGTATAAATAATGTTCTCAAAAGTTGAACTCAAAGGAAACTAATGATTTTAATAAGACCTTAAATATTTTTTATTTTTATACTTTTTTTCTAGGTATACTTTTTTCTTGATGATATTTTCAAGCGGGCAATTTAAAAAGTACCTATCTAATTTATAACTTATAATTTATAAGTCATCTTTAAATATAAATAATCTTTAACGTTCTCTGCAATTACTGAAACCTTATAAAATCATTACTAATTAGAAATTAGTGTTTACTATATGTACTAATTATAACGTAATTATGAGTCAATTTTCTATAAAGAAAATACACACATAGATACATATGAAATACTATTTCTAATTCATAATTTATTTCTAATATATTAGTTTTAATGTGAAAATTTACAAAAGTTTATATTAAATGCAAATTTATTATCAAGTTAGTAGAGTAAGGACGGTACTGGGAAGCTCCAGTAGGAAGCGAGTATTGCTCTGACGTCACCGCCCCTCAGGCGCTGCGAACTAGTTTGGAATAATAAAATTCGTTGCCCCCCTCTGTAAACATTCCTAAAATTTAATTTCTTAATTTTTTATATGAATGTATATATTTATATTATGTAATATTTTGGGTGATTAAACCTGGCGATTTTAAAATATGTAACAGGGAATATTATTACACAAATAAAAATTAGTTTGATTTAATAAAATTTGTAGCTTTCCGTTATAAGTAGGTCAAATAAGTAGGAAAGTAAACACTTAAAATTTTAATGCATTATGATTAAGGCTTAATAAATAATAAAAAGAACGACTCTCTAAATCAATGTTATCATGGAGAAATTTCATATACATATCACAAATAATTAATTTTTAATTTGTTCAGATAAATAAATTAATAATTTTTTAAATCAAATTGAAGAGTTATTACAACTGCATAATAAACCAAAAAATAGTGTTTTTTATTTTATAATAAATTTTGTAAATTTTTTTCAAATGAATGTTTTTAAATTTATTCAATAAAATTGATACAATAATGATAACTTGTAAAATAGTGTTCAAAACAAAATGAGGTTTTACACCAACTACAACAAATAAAAGCATATTCTATACAGTATGAACATTTAGTTTCCAGAACATTAAAACAATATTCAACAGGATTTTCAAATTTTCCAGGATGAGATTCGGAATATCCTGCAGAAAACCACGAATATTTGAAAACATTTTCAAATCGAGGAGATGACAGCTGATTGTGTACTAATGATTGGAGTTTTAGAATATTATTTCTTTGAAATAAATCCAAATCAATTTCATCCAATAATATTCGGTCTGAAAATTTTCTGACAAAGTTTTTCCAAATTCTGAAACCAAATTTGTCTAATGGTTGAACCATTCCAGTTGTATTTGGAGGAATAGTTAATATTTCTAAACCTTTATCGGTTGGAGTAACGCTTTTAATAAATTCTTTGTCTCTATATGTAGTCCAGGAGTCTAACAATAAAACACTCCGTTCGCCAACCGCTGGAAAAAATACTTCTCCAAACCATTCTTTTAACTCGACTTTTGTTAGTTTTCCAGACTTTGTTGCCTTAACGCAAATATTTGGTGCGGTGAACAGTTTTTGTTGAACTCTTGGCCCAAATGTTCCCGTCGGTTCTTGAAGTACAACAAATAGAGGAGATAAAAGTTTACCACTTTTAGAAATTGTCGGTTGAATGGTGTATGAATGGGTTGTCCCAGATATTGATTGAGCGATTGTTTCAACACTTTTAACTCCTTTATAATCTAATGTACGGCCAGAATGAATTTCTCTATTGAAGCCAGATTGATCGGTATTAAATACTTGACTGTCGGAATAGTCTTTAATAAACAATTTGGTTGAATTAACAAACAAATTAGCAGTCAATAAGTGGTCATCTTTTCCTTTAGAATAATTTCTCGAAACAATTTTCGTTATTTTTCGAGAAACTATACGATTCTGTATTTTGAATTTCCACAACCAAAACTTTGAGGCATTGAATAATTGAAAATTAATTTCATTTTTTTTCTTTATTGCCCATCTTTTAAGATCCCAGTCATGTACAATTAAATGATTATTTTTGGCTTTAATAAACTCATTTAAAGTGTAATTCGAAATTTCTTTCAACATTTCATTTCTTGTGCCACTTGATAACAGTTGTTGTTCAAATGTATAGAGTTGTCGAAGTGATGTGACAAATCTATATCTATTTGTTACTGTCGTTAAACTCTTTCGTTTTGTCTCCACTTTTCCAGAACTCAACTGCTTTTCTTTTATCTTCAAACGAAATGAAATGTTTCGGATTTTTCAAAGGACTTGAGGGTATACTTTCACTTTGAGATGATTCTTCTGTTTCCTCAATTTCTTCATTCATATCAAAGTCTTCACAAACTAATTCTTCACAAATCGGTTCGCTTTCATCAATTTCTAAATTTTGCTCCATTTCTAGGAAGTACTCAATTGATTGCTGACCATTATCAATGATTCCTAAATGATTATAATTAATGTTTTTTAATTCATTCATGTAAAGCTAGGTTATTTTAATATAAAAGTGCAATTTATGATAATACAAAATAGATTTTATTAAACTTACCTAATAATTGTTCTTTAAGTTCTATTTCTTTAGCATTGATTGGCGTAGAGTTTATCATTTTTGATTTATATTCATCATATAATAATTGGACCACATTAAAGGGATTAATTTTATCCATATTTGAAATTTCTGTATTGTATTTTGAAAATTTTAAAATGGCACTTTATTTAGTGTAATATTTACATAAAAGTGGCGCCACCGTCGCTAACAACGAAAATGACTTCTTTTTAAATACTATACCGCCTTTCGGCCAAATTCCAAAGAAAATGATTTGTTTTATATTTATTTATAATAAATTCAATTCAAATTTATTCAATAATCAAATTACCTTATTTAACCTTAATTATAGTATAAAATCGATGATTTTTTATATAAACGTTTGTCACTTGAAATGTCAGCCACAAAATGAAAATATGTAAACATAAACTTGTTCAAAAACAACATTACATATTTATGTCCTACACTGAAAGACGTTACTCTACAAAAATTGAGATATTTTAATAATGGAAAATACTACCTAATTTATTTTTTGGTTTATTATGCAGTTTTAATAGCTCTTTAATTTGATTTAAAAAATTATTTATTTATTTAACTGAAAAAATTTAAAATTAATTATTTGTAATATGTACAGTATGCTACTATAGAGGGCACATAATAAAACCCCGTTATCTATTTTAATCCTTTAGCTGCTGCTATCTTATCGGTCGCGTATAAGCATTTTCTTTCCATACTGTATATGAAATTTCTCCATGATAACATTGAATTAGAGAGTCGTTCTTTTTATTATTTATTAAGCCTTAATTATAATGCATTTATGAACTTAAATAATATTTTTATCTCAGTTTTTTTTAAAAATTTCCAAAAATTCCAACTTTAACCCCCTCTGGCGGCCAATATCTTCCTCGGTTGCAGAAATTTTTATTTTTTAAATTCACTATAAAATGAGCTCTAAAAGATAGGAAAGTTTCAGGGTGATCTGAATTTGAGCTTACGATAACCTCCCTTGTGAGTAAATATTTTTATTAAACTTTTATATAAAAAATTAACCCTTGGTCATTATTTTTGGAATCACTTGAGATATTAAAAAAGTTGTATACAAGTAGAGTTTGCAAGATTGCTTTAAATTATCGAATATCATTGAAATTTGCAAATGAAAAATATCCTTTATTTCATATTCCTAAATATCATTACCTAGTTCATTTTTAAATAAACCCTTTTATAATCATATAAATATTAAATGTTTCAACCCTACTATACGTTATATCATGGTCAAAAATCTATTATAAAGTAAAGATAGTGACCAATGATGTTTTAAAAGGTAAAACAAAATAATCTAATAATTTATTAGTAATAAAGTTTAATAGGTTACAATTTTTTCAGCATTTCTCGGGGTATACTTTTTATTAGTTTATAAGAATAAAAAAGCTTATTTTCAAACAAATTTTAAAAAGTCCTAAATTTAAAAATATCCTAAATTAAAATGAACTGCATAAATTTTGAACAATATCAAATAGAATTTTCAAAATTTTGAATTTTGCATGCGTATATTTTCTAATTTAATGTATGTACTGAAAAACTAAAAAACCCGTATCCAATCAATTTTGATCTAGATTATAAAAAACATAACAATAATTTCATATATTTTACTAGGTTTTAAATTTAAGACATTTTAGAAAATATTGAATAATTTTAAAAATAAGAGCTAGATCAAAATTATTCTAATTACATAAAATCTAGACAAAACCATAGTTGAGGTAAAAAACAATCTAATATTTGAATATTTGAGTAGAGCTATAAAACCAGTGCTCCCAATTGAAGATTCAGGTATGTTTTTAATTTATTATTATTTTATCGTTTATTTCATTTAAACTCCAAAAATGTCTTTTTCTTCAAAAGAATTGTTTTATATTAAATTCTTAATTATCTACAAATGATTTATCTTTAATTTTCAGTAATAATTAGTAAATAGACTTTTTTAAGTTATGGCAAAATATGTTCACAAAAGGTTTGACTCAATTGTATGATCTTTTGTTCTATTATTCTATGAATTTAATTAAAATTTTGAACACTTTTTTAAAAAATTCATTAAAAATAATTGATTTGATTCGAGTAATAATATTGTATTCCTTATAAAATAATAGTTAGTGTTTGATGGCTTCAAAATGACCTACTTGCTTTTAATTGAATGCTCTAAATAATAAAGAGTAGATGAGTTTATGTCAAGTTATGAAATGAATAAATTTCAATAATATTAATGTTTAACTCTTTTAGTGATAAACAAGTTTTCAAAACAGTTATAATTAATGAGTGATCCATAAGAATATCAAATATCTTATTATGGGGTCATTGAAAGCAAACAAATAGACCCCAAAACCTCTGCTTTCATTGTAATGTCAGTCTATAACTCAAAAATTGATTCATTTTTTTCTAAAGCATTTTTTAAATCTTTGAATTGACCTTCACTTCACTTTTGAATTCCAAAACTTTCTGATGAAAGGCTGACTTCGGATGAGTTTAGCGCTAAACAAATCGATATAACGAACCAAACCTTGAGATACAAAAGAATCGATTTATGATTTGATGCAAAACTTAACGTTTCGTTTATTTAATGATTAATGTTTTATAATATTAAATGAAAAAAAATTGAATTAAGTTTTGCCCACATTTTCACTATTATTCAATAAAAGGATATTTTCCTAAAGAAGAGGAAAATATGTCTATTATTTTAAACAATAATAATAAGTTTGCTTTCATTTACTCATTCAGACGTCATAACAAATGTTCAAATTTGACTTAAGATTAAAGAAATGGTACTAATCGTGAGTATTGTCTCTTTGATGAGATGCGTGTCCTTCGGTTAATCAAAGGCCAAAGAGGAGGAGTCCAAACGAAAAGATGAGGAATTCCTATTGAATCAAATGATAAAACCAGGAATGGAATGGAATTAAAAATATTACTTAAGATCTCATCATTTGGGTGTCAGTAATGTTAGAACTGTTAGTACACACTTAATGATAACCGTTCGCCCGTTTGGGCGCGGACTGAGTGGCCTCGTATATACTCGTAAATAATATCGACTCACTTACTATAAAAGCTCTGAAACTAAAGATTTCAATCATTCAATAGTTTATAATTTGTGTTCAATTGTGTCGAATCGAACTAAACTTAAGAAAGAAATGGCAAAAATTGTGAGTATTTTGTCAGTCATTTCAGATTTTTAAATAACGGAATATTTTTGTGTTTAAGATGATCTTTGTTTTGGCTTTGGCTTTCGTGGCCGCTGTCTCTGCTATCGGTGGAGTTAAGGACATCGCAGGAAATTACTACGACTTAACCACTGGTCAAGTCTCTAGTTCTCTGACCGGAAGAGTTTACAACACTGGTTACAGCGCCCCAATTGTGGCCCCTTATGCCTCCTACGCCTATGCTTCCCCCTACTACGGCGGTTATGCCTCCCCCTACGCTCCCCTGGCCTACGGTCTTCTTAAGTAAACTTCGAGACAACACTAATTGAATCTCAATATAAAGTCAAAAATTTATTAAAAACAAAGAAATGTTTTCTTTGTCTTTAAATTTCGATTTTATGTAAATAATAATAATAATTGGTTTACAATTAAAATCAATTTTTAGCAAAAATATAGTCATTTATTTATTACAAATTTTTAAAAATTTTAAAAAATTGACTTAAATTAAATTGAGTCAATCCCTAATACTGTCAGTCATTATTCAAATATGTGTCGTATATTTGAATTCAATGTGAAAATATTTGAAACATAATTTTGTGTTTCTATTTATACTTCAAAGTCTATTTGATTTGAGTTTTTACTCAAAATTATTTTTTCTATATTTCGTGCAATAATTTTGTAAAAAAGGTATTTTGTTTTTAATTAGTTATATATACATGTGTTTATATAACTTATATATAAAAACATTTAATTAAAAAATGTGATGGACTCTTATGATGGGCTCTCAAGACGTCAAAATTTTAAAGGTATTTTTGAGATTAACATTTTTTTAAGTACAGTTAGTCCTCCATTTATCATGTCTCCATATAACCAAGTGTAATACATGCACCGACTGCTCTTATGGGACATCTAATGTTAAATGTTCTCGATATAACCAGACAATATAACCATAACCTCGATATAACCAGATGAAATTTGAGTACAATCAATATAAACTGTTACAGTATTTCGATATAACCAAAAATTTTTGGAAAACTATAAAACTTTTAAGACATTTGTCTAATTGAAAACACATTCTTTTCTAAGTTTTTCACTATTGGACTCAAAACCAATCAAAATAACTGATTTTATACTCATTGAACTTATTGTAACAATTCTTTTGAATTGTATTTAATTTTTTTTAATAGTAACTCGATTTAGCCAGATCATTTTAGTGGCACCAACCATCTGGTTATATCGAGTACTAACTGTATTTACTCAACAAATGTAGTATAAATTATAATGTGAGTTTCCACTTGCAATCGGACAAATAGTACCTATTTTAGTACCTTTTTTGTTCATTCTCAAACCCTATTACCAAGTTCATTTAAAAATAGACCCTTTAATAATTATATACATATTAAATGATTCACACTTACTATAGGTTGTATCATGGTCAAAACTCTATTATAAAACAAAAGTAGTGACCGATGACTATCAATAATGTTCTTAAAAGGGTTAACAAATTAATCGAAAAAACTTTAATGGGTTCTAATTTTTTCTGGGTATACATTTTACTAGCTTACATTTTTAAGCGCAAGTTTTAAAAAGTCTTACCCTAAGTTACCACTAATCGACAAAAATTTATAGTATTTAAAGGCTCAATGAAAGTTTTGTAGAAATTATTTATTAAATTGAAAATATATTTGAAAATTGCATCAAAAAGGGGTCCATTGGAAGGGTTCAAAAGTTGGATCTTATGGATCTTAATATTTAAATTAACAAGGATCAAGAAGAAGCGGTTAATCCCAATACAAATTCTTGCGTTAAACAAAATACTTAAAAATTAATAGTTTTTCGCTTTTATTAAACTATTCTTTTAATAATTATTTCGATAATAAAACTCTAAATAATTTACAATTCATTACTAAAAACTGAATAATTAGTGAATTATTATATATTTTTAATTTGAAAAAGATATTAAATGACAAATAATAGGATTTTAAGCGTTAATATCCCAAAATATTAAAAATATATTTGATTTACGTAACGATTTCTAATCAGTCATTAAAAGCAATTAAAAGTTAGCCTTCAATTTTACTAAAATATAAATCGATTTGAAAATTATTAACGAATCCATTAGTAATCCATTAATAAAATACTAAAACTTAGAGATATCTGTACTCTTAGACAAACTAATGGTGATCTTACTTATTTGTGCAAAAACTATGATAATCATGCTTATTTTAATTTAAGAGAAATTTTTAATCATTTAAAAAAAATTATTTCTCATATTTTTATTTATAAAAACTTTAAAAGAAAGTATAGACTCTATACTATATACTATAGAGTCTATACTATAGAGCAGCGATCGAAAAAAGTGTCGCAAAAGTCGCATTTCTCAGCTGAGAACTTGCGTCGTAAAAACACTTCAAATAAGACATACAAATAAATAGAAGGATAGTGAATAAAATCAAATTAAAAAGTTATGCAATGAGTTATTTGGCGCTAAAATAAGTAACGTTATTCAATGTTATGTTTTTGGGAAATATCAGTTCACACATAATGTATGTAAAAGAAATTACGTGTTTTTCGATCACTGCTATAGAGTAATTGAAAATATTTTAGTTAAATAGAATTGATTTCAGTATAAAATATTTAAAAAAATAATTATGAAATTAATTAAAATTTAGTTAATGAAACAATTTTTTATAGTTTTTTATATAAAACATTATCAAGAACAATTATTAAAATTATAAATATGACAAAACAATATTCAGTGTAATAAATTGTAAGAAAATAAACATATTGGAACATGGTTAAATATGCTTTAGAATACCGGATTTGGTGGTTCTCTATCTTTTAGAGCTGAGCCATAATCTTCGCGATCGGCTCATTGGCCATATGTTTCTCAAACGAGTACATGGTCATTTTTATTTGATTTGTGTGGGAGGATCGTTGGGAACAATCGGAGGACTTACTGTCTAAAGAATGAGTTCGGGTATTAATTCAACGAAAATTCATTAAATAAATTTTATATTTTAGAGAAACTCATTTTCGACGATTTAAATCAATTTATAAGGAAATGATTCTCAACAAATGAGATCTTTGGGCCACAATTACTCAGTGGACAATTGTCATCACTTTTGGAGTGACTATTGCCTCATCTCTTGTGGAACAGAACGCGACCCAAACCGGTGTAATGACAGACAGCGATGAGTTCGTTCACGTGACTGCAATTGGCAGCCAA
>JAQFZM010003520.1:0-10975 GCA_034695785.1 Galumna obvia
ATTTTAAAAAATTCCAGAATATGTTTGCTTTGATAGAATTGATTTCATTGACTGCTTTTTCATTGATGACAAAATTGTAACCAATTTTAAAGAAGAAAATCTAAATAAAAATGTATTTTAAACAAATATTAATACTGAAATGAATAGTGATTTAGAAGACATTATAATTGGAGGAATCAGATAATAAATTAAACAACGCTTTTGATTCGATATTACCTTTAAGCAAATATGAAAAATATAGTCAAAATGAACTTTCCTTTGATTTATAGAATAAATTTGAGAATTAAATGTATAACAATATCAAAACAAATGCAAAACTTTCTAAAATTGTTGATCTTTTGATAAATAACTAATATTATAACAAAAAAAATTTTTTGAAATAAATTTACGATTTTTGCAGAACACGATTTTGGTCAGTGAATTGGCCCACACCGTCAATTGGCAAAAATAAAGGCCAAAGAGAATAATAGGCCTAATGGAAATTTTGCCCCCGAGATGCACCCTCCGAGATTATTGCAGAAATAAATAAAGGGGGTGACCCTGAGTAAGATTTCAAAGAGACGTTTTTCGATTCCAGGGCCAGTTTTTTAGTCAGAATCAACTTTCATATCTTTGCCGGAAATCAAGGATTAAAAAGTAGAGATACGCTCTTTGTATATTGAATTAATTGATAATTCAAGCAGGCTGAATCCGAATATCGCATTTATTTTAATATAATTTTATTATTTCTCAATAAAAAACATGTATTTTTTCTATTTTTAATCACAACTTTTTTAGTTTAAATGCAATTAAAAATATTCTTTTATATTCTTATCAAGCATGCTAGAATCTATAGGAATCGACATTTATATCATCAAAGTCAGCCAAGAATTAGCCAGAATAGCCAAAGTAATTTTAACGCCCTCCAGCGGAAAATCTCAGTAACCAAATAAGATATCGCATTTTAACCTTCTTCAATGGATTCAGCTAGTCGATTTAATCAGAAAACATGTATCATATCAGTAGTGAAGGTACTAAAGTAAAACACATACGCGTTTTACTTTAGTACAATGGTCATAGTCATTTATTACCATAGCTTTATTAAATAAAAAATAACAAGGTTATATATATATATAAAAGGGGGAGGTGGTGTTTAAATTTTTACAAAATTTGTTCTATTTTTAAAAAAATTTAACAATTTAACTGATAGCCTGAGGTGTGGGTTTAATTCTAAAAAAATCTAATTAACACAATTAAAATTTTATATATCTAATTGAATATTTTAATAATAAAAATTATCTATATAAAAAAAGATCTAAAAAAATATTTAGATATATTGAGGGATATTTTTCTATTACACTATGTTGTTCATATAGAAAAAATAATATTTGCAAAAGCAAAAAAACGACACTTTGAGCGCATGCAAAAAAACTTTACTATATCCCCTGTAGTTATTTTTATAATAGAAAAAAACAAACAAAAAATAAAAAAAGTTATTTATATTTAATTAAAAAATAGCAATAATACAGAAATATAACCTTTTTGATATTATTAATAAAATATCACTCTATTAGATAAAAGATCTGTTTAAAAAAATCACGTAAAACAAATTTTATTTAAATTTAAAAAAATAGTATTTTTATGAATATGTAGTCCGTCAAATAAAAAGAAAAAAAATGTTTATAACTGAGAGAGTCTACTCTAATAAATTACTCATTTTTTATATGATATAACGAGAAGAGTCTCAGTTATAGCTTACAAAACCTATGATTTTTTTATAAAAAATTTCAAATTTATACTAAAAAAAGCAAGGTTAAATATATAAATAAGTTTTTAAAAAAAAATTAAACAAAAAATAACCTTGTTTGGTTTTATTAATAAATTTTCTGTAAAAAATCTAGTTTTCTCTTTTTTTAGCATCTCCACTACTATATATAATAAAATAAAAAGGTTATTTATTTCTAAATAAATAAAAATATATATGAATATTTTTTAAAAATTAAACAAAAGAATAACCTTGTTTGGTTTTATTAATACAGTTAGTTTCTCATTCATTATGTCTCGATATAACCCGAAACTTGATATAACCAGGTATAATTCATGCACCGACGCCTCTTATGGTATTTGAAATGTTTTTGTTCATGATATAACCAGACAATAGAACAAGAACCTCGATTTAACCAGACGAAAATTTTAATATATATTTAGTCTATTCGTATATTTAATTAAATACATGTATTACTTTAACCAAATAGCAATTTTTATATAACAAAAGTTTTTTATATTTTTAGAAACAATTTTTTTATTCATTCGGTATAATATAAAGATTGCACAGTATTTAAAAAATATAGAAAAATTATTCGAATTCTGATATCAATTCTTGTGATTCGTTTACTACACTTTTTCAGTTTATCGTGATATATAATTTATTCGTTACCAAAAACAGTTAATTATTTATAACCATATATGTATTTAAGTTTCGCTCTATAGTTTTTTATCTATTTAAAAACCTATGAGACAAATTAATATTCTGTTATTTGAGGGGAGGTGTTGGGGTTTTTTGAAAAAATTCATGTTTCTTTTTATTGTAAAAAGTCTATATTTTATAAAATAAAAAATATTTAAAAAATAGTTTTAGAAAATTAAATTGATTATTTTCATCATAGAATTATCTAGATAATATAAAAAATTGGTCTGAAAATGTGTCTAAAATTTTTCTTTGTAAATTTGTTATAGCTGAAAATAATTTAAATAACATGAAAACCAATTAAATATATATTTAGATATATTAAGCTAAATATTTCTTAAATAAAACATCGTGTTTTATTTTAGCACCATTGGTATTTTTAGAATTTATTTGGAGATATACGGCAGAGGAAATAGCTATTAGGGTTTGGATAAACTTTTATTATTTTTGAATGGCTAAACTGATTTTCATTCAGTTTTCAATTAAATAATCTAGAACAAATGCACGTCAAATAATACCAATTAAATAAAAATTGAATCGTTTAATTTATTTTATTTAGGAAGTTAGAAATTTTGAAAAGTATTAGTTTTATTTAATATAAATTTTACATATTTAACCCTTACCAGTTTCTTTATTTTTGGTTTGATTAAAAAGTGCCCAACAAAAATGTTGTTCCACTTGATAAATTATATTGAAATTTCTCAAAAAATTTTTATTATTTACTAATATAATTTTCAGTAGAGTACTCTATGCGTTTTTGTTTTGAAATTTCTAAATTTTCAATTACTATTACTATTTTATTTATAAACCGATTTTAATGATCTTGTTATCATTTTAAACAACTTTTCCTTGTTTATTATGATAACTCAAAATATATGAACCAATATAACTTGTTTATTAATCATTGAATATCGTTAATTAAAATATTAGTTTTTGTTCAATAAAAATTTATTTAACTTTGTACATATTTTTTCAGACTTATTTTTAATAACGTGCATTTATTATAGATTATTTTACTTGAAACAGATTGGAATTCCGTTGAGCCATTCAGAAATAATCCAGTTTAACCATACCCTAATAGTTATTTCCTCGACTGTATATTAAACAATTTTTATATAACAAGAACGAATTTATATTTTTTGAAAAAAATTTTACCAGAGAAAAAATGTTTTAAGACATTGAAAAAAACTGTATCCAGTATAAAATGAGATTACACTTATTTAAGTGAAAAAAATTTAAAAATTATTCAAATTCTGAAATCAACTGTGAATTGTTGAGAATCCTTTTTTATTTTAATCGGGAAATTATAATTTAATAATACTTTTAGCAACATGCAAATCAATTATGTAGAGAAATGAGGATCGGCTCAGAATATTTATTGTATTTTCATTGCAATTGAATTCTATTACACAGGAAATTAATAATTGAAAGTTTTGGTAAATATTTTTCAATGTATTTAACCACTTTATTTTTTTCATCAATAGATAAGTGTTCCGAAAACCAGATATTCAAATGAGTTATCTGTTGAAGGGCTTCACATTTTAGGAGTGACATCAAATTATTTTCAATTATATTTCCCCCAGTAAATGATTTTATATAAAATAACGAAACCTCTAATTTTCTCAATGAATAAAATTTCTTCAGAGATGACAACAATTTTTCAAAACTATTATTTTTATCGATAGTATAGAAAAAATAAAGTCTTTTCAGCTGATTACAGTTCAGGGCTATTTGTGTTAATAGAGTATTATATTCTTCATCGAATTCATAATATAAAAACATTTCAAACTTGAAATAAATTAGATTCTTGAGTTGCGGTATTAAAGTTAATAATATTTCATTTGTGATTGTTTTATCTATCGATGAAAATCGATTTACTATTAAATGTTTTAATGTTTCACTGTTGTCATCGATCAATATTTTTAATGCTTCAAAATCGCTGTCATTTAAATTTTGAATCTTTAATCTCTTCAAACACGTGAAGTGAACATCAGTTAAGTCTTGAATTCGATTAACAATAAGTTCTTCAATATTTGAGAGTTGACTCAAATAAGGAATAAACTGTAGATCTGTTTAAAAATGTTTTTTAATGAATTTTTTATATAAAATAAGAAAAATAATTATCAGAATTAAATAGATAAAAACCATTCCTCCACTATAGTTAATTCCATTTATTTTCTTCAAACTATAACAGTTTTTATTGATAATTTCTGCAAACATTCGGTTAAATTTCAGGAATTCGTTATTATTATAAGAAAAATATATTTCACATAATTTTGCTAACTTTTTCACTAACTTTTCAAACGATTCTTTACCCATTTTTTGCACTTTTGAGTTAATTTCCAGTGAATAGTGTTTTGTAAAGAGAGTTCTCCGGAACTGTTGTGACACACATTCGAGTCTGAGTTTGTCTTCGAGTGACAAATACTAAAGAACCACTTCAGACAAATCGTTACAAATCCGGTTATCGTAAGAGTCATAACTTTTCATTTTTGAAGTCATTTATCAATACTTTAATAAATTTAATTAAAAATTAATTTTTTAAAGATAATTAAAAATTAAAAAAAATTATTTTAAATTAATTAAATTAGGGATAGGAATATTTAAACTGTGCGCTTAAAATAATAGCATGCAATAGGTCAGTAATTTTTCAATATAGGTTTTAATACAGTTTTGACCATGAAACAACGTATAATCAAGGTGAAAATATTAGCCTATAAATAATTATTAAAGGGAATAATTTTTTATATGAACATGGTAATAGTATTTAAGAATGCAAAAATATACTCCCAAAACTACTCGATTTTCCTACCTTAGATTAAAATACAATGAAATGTTGTTATAATAAAATTATATACACTCAAAGACCGATCATATGAAGTGATCGGGAAATCAGAAATAATTTATAACATCGGACAGTTGATAAGATATGTCATTTCATTATTATATGAAAAATAATTCATGAAAAAATTCTCAATTTAATTAATAACATATGCTTAATATCTATTTTCTTTTTTATTTTAGATCGTTATTTGTGATTATAAATAGTAACTTTTATTTTTAATTAAATATTAATTTAGGTTTAACGTTACCAATCACTTATTGATAATTTCAATAAAATGTATAAAAATGAATTATATTAAACACAATTAAGTTGATAAAACAAAAAAATCAACAGTTTTTATTTTAATTGATGTAATTCTTTTATAATAAATTATTATTATATAAAATGCATAAAAATCGATTTTAGAACCAATAAGTTTTATGAATTAAATACTTATACCCAATCGATTAATAAAAATTAATATGGACTTTAATTTTTAAAATTATAAAAATAAGAAAAATTACAATAATAACAATTACAATAAATGAAATATTTAAATTTATAGAATTTAAAAAAAAAGAATTTAAGCTATTCAAATAATTTTATATTCAACCTTTGATACTCATTCATGATAGATAATTTTTACTCATATTTATGGTTTTTCTATTCAGGGTATTATTTAATACAAAAACAAATTTAGGGTAAAAAATATATAAAACTCAAATATTTTTCTAACAAAATAAATATAAATAAAAAATGCAAAATTAATTTAATAATTCATTAAAAATTCATTATAAAAAAGGAAAAAATACAGATTGAAAAATTAAAAATATTTGTTTATAAAAAATTAAAAAATAAGGAATAAAAGATTGTAACTACTACAAAAATATATGAAACAAAATATTTGTTAAATGTTTACTTCTATCTAATTATTATAATGAAATGTAATGAAAAAATTAGAAATTAACTTTTAAGAAAAGATTGTGTTCAGGTTAACAATGATACTTCAACATATCTTTATTCTTTTAAAATTAGTTTTTGTTATTTATTCAACATTTCATTAAAAAATATTATTTGAAAATAATTACAAAATAAAATTTTTAATAATAAAATAAAAACTGTGTAACCTTTATGAAAACCTAAATATACACTCGAATCTTTTATTAAAACATTCGGTTTTTTCTCTTGCTCCTCTATTTCTTATTCAAATGAAATTATTTTTAACCCCTATGATGGTTTATCTGAATTAAGTGATAATTAAATATTTTTATCTAGCTAGTCTATTCTTCTAATTATGCAATATTATCAAAATTTTCTTAAAATAATGTTAGATATTAATTAATTTTTATGTTTTTTATAATCTAGATTAAAAATTGATTAGAAATGTTTTTTTTGTTTTTCAATATTATCATTAAATTAGAAAAAAATGAACTTGCTAATTTCAAAATTTTGAAAATTCGAATAGATCTATTTCAAATTCTTAAAAAAATAAATTTAATGAAACTTGGTATTTTATTTCATAATTACATACTGCATTATTGTACGAAGTTTTTAATAAATTTCTCATGATTCAAAAAAATTAGGCAAGATATAAATTTCAATTTCAAATAAATGTTATCATAATATAACATTTTAAGAAAATATTTAGAAAATTAATTTTATATGGGAATTTACTTTTTTTCTTCAATAATTGTGGTTTTACTTAGGTTATTATATTCAAACTTTTTAAAATGATACAGTATGTAATTATGCATTAAATTACCAAGTTTAATTAAAATTAATCTAGTAGAATTTGTACACGATATATTCGAATTTACAAAGAATTGAAATTTGCCAGTTTATTTTTTTTAATTTAATGAGAATATTGAAGAACAAAAAATACGTATCTAATCAATTTTGATCTAGATTATAAAAAACAAAAATAAATCAATATCTATAAAAAAAATTTAAATAAAAAAAGCTTTTAGATATTGATTAGAAAAATAACTTAGCTAGTTCAAAATTATTTTATTCTCATAAAATTCAAACAAAATCATAGAAGGGATTAAAAAAATTGAATTTGAATAAAAATTGGAGGTGAAAAGAGCAATAAATAAATGCAATCAGTAAAAGGTTCAAGTGTATATATAATACTTAATTATACCGAGAGAAAATCGAGTTAAAAATAGTAATATTAACTAATATAAATTTTAAAACAATTAAAAAAATGGATAAAATATTTTAAAAGTTTAGTTAATTACCCAAATATAAAATAGAAAAACAAGGTTTTAAAGAAATCCTTAATCCCCACATTTAAGATAATTTGATTAAATTTATACTGTTCCTTACAAAAATCAATAAAAAATATTTTAAAATACAAAATATTCAGTTAAAATTTTAAAAGATGTGTTAAAAGAAATTAAAAAAATTAATTTTTTAGAAAAAGATTAAAATTATATAATAGTATATAAAACCATTATAAAATAGTATAATTATGAATAAATCTAAATTTGGAGAGCTCTAACTTCCAGCTGGGTCTTATACAGAATCCGTTCAGTTGTACCAAAATCTAAAGCTTGAATTAACAAATTTGGATTTTCTTTTCGAGCACTTCTAGCAATAAATGCCAATAATTTATAGTAAATAATAGATTTAATTTTAAGTGAAATAATCACGAAACTGAAATCTAAAATATTTTAGAAAAAATTAATTTTTATCAATATTTTTATTAAAATCAACAAACGTTTGAATCAATTAAAATTAAATGATTATAAAGATCGTTATGTCGTAGATAAAAACGAGTTTGAATATTAATAATATTGGTATTATTTGGAATTAAGAAAAGGGTTGGAAGTTCACTTTCTGCACAATATTTTAAACCAGTTAAATATTTCCAAGGAATTCCCAAATCTAACGTAGTAGTGTTAGAAGAAATTGGTTTAATTTTCTTAGCTAATATTGAAGTGTGTGATATTATAACTCTGTCTAATTTTGTAGCAAATGTCCCAAGTATTATTCCTGAACATTTAAACCATACTTTATTATCTTTTATTATTAGTTCGGTTGATTTTTTCAACTTTTCTAACTCAGATTTAAAATAATCGAGACAACTATGAATAAGTGGGTTCATTTTGATATTACAGACACTACACATTGTAAATTGACAACTGATTAAATGTGATGAGAGGGCTCCATATCTCACAATATCAGGACAACCTTCATTATTACATTTAACCATTAAATCTTCGATTATACCAATAGCTAATAAATTCCGACAAAATTTGATATTATTCATAAATACAATAGCGTTATTTGGTGGTTCGGTTAAATCAGTGTATTCTATTGTTGTATCGAAGGCTTTAGGGCATAACGGGCAGTTCTTCGGATTTGTTTCTTCACGAATTACTCCATCTAAACATTCTTTACAAAATGTATGACCACACTCAGTAATAAGAGCTGTATCAAATATTTCCAGGCAAATTATACATGTTAAATTCGTTTTCAGAATATCGATTAATGTAACAAATTTTCCTGAATCGATCCCCATTTTAAAAGATGAAATAACTGGTTAAAAGATTAAAATTTATTTTAATATTGAAAACGATTTTAAAAATATTTTAAATAATAAAAACCTCTAAAAAAACATTTCATTATCTAAATAATTTTTGAATAATCAAATAATTTGACATGGCAAAACTTTTTTAATGGAGTAAGGGGTATTAGGTAGGGTATTTTGCTCCGCCTCAGGAATGAATTAAGAGGGAGGGTATTTTGAAATTAACCTAAAATTTATTTAAATCCATAAAATATCATTTTTATGCTTTTTCCTGATTTTTTTCTAAAATTATTCATATTTATAATGTATTTTATCAAAAATTTAAGAATTTTTTTGACAAAAAATACTTTTTTTTCCCTAAATTTTCAGAAGAAATTTCAACAAATTATGCATTTAATAACTGAAATATTTACGTTTATATGCGTTTTTCTTAAGTTTTATGTTAATTTACAAAATATTAATAGCTTTCTACTAATTTTTACTTTTTTATCAATAATTTACAAGAATTTTTGTCTATATTTCCCCATTTTCTCTACCTGGGTTACCATATTTTTTTCGTCATAAGGGGGTATTTTGCTTAATTTTCAGCTCCAGGGGGTATTTTGGGAATTACTTTCTATTGACCATGTCAGCTTATAAAACTAACATTTTCTATTGAATTAAAAAAATTAAACATAAAAAATGGTTAAAATATTCAATTTTGAAGTTTTTACGCATTTATTCCGTTATAAGTTTTGGAATGTTTTTCAATAAAAAAATCTTTTTATTTATTCTTTTAATTTTTTTCCTTTTATAATTTTCTGAATTTTAAATAAAATTTCCCCATTATTTCTAGAAAAAATGTAATTTTTTTTCGTATCAGATGATATTTTTACTATTACTACTTGAAGTATTTAGCATATCTGTTTTTTTAAACAATACTTCTTTTTTTGAATTTTTATCCAAATTGTATTTTATATTTAACTTTTATTAATATTATATTTAAATATAATATTTTTTATATATTTTTCTGCAGAAATGGAGATTTTAAAAAAAACAATAAAATTTTACTCGTGGGTAAGAAACGATTACATATACTACATTTGATTCCATTTAAATTTTTGAAATTTGATTAATGAAAAAATAATCTAAAACAAGTTTTTAGTAAAAACACATAAAATAAATAAATTTTAAAATAAATAAATCTTTAAGTTATAAATTATATATCATATAGGATGAATAATTCGCAAAAATTTTAGATAAATTTAATTTGGTTAGACTTGGAGTTTTAGAATTAAACTTTTTTTACTCTTAGATATTATTCAATATTTGAAAATTGCAAAGCAATTTTTTAAAAATTATTCGAATCTTAGTAAAGTATGGTAAATCAGCTAAAATTTAAAAAATATTGTTATTCTTTAACCGCTAAATATATTTTTAAAATTTCAAAAATATGTTGATTTTAAAAAGAAAAAATTATTTTCTATAATGGTTTGATATTTGAATATTAAAAATATACCTCTAACTTTAATCAATTTTAGTTCTATAAATACAGTATTATTTTAAAGAGAATTTTCAAGCCTTTAATATGATACCAAGATCATAAAATCGGGTGAAAATATAAAATAAAATTTTATTGAATATCTTATTTTTGCTTTAAATGTTATTTAGTGTAACTTGTGAAAATCTCAAATAACGAGTTTTATAAATATTTTGTAATGATTAAATAAAATATGAGTGGAAAATTTTTTATGTTTAGTAGTTATTTGATTTAATACAAGTTAAAAGTTGCTTAGGAGAATCAAACTAGATGACAATTCATATTAAAAAGTAATAAATATTTGTATTTTTTCAAATTTCAAAAATTAAATATTTTTTAAAAAAAATCTTATATTTTACAAACGGGTGAGTCATTGTATATTCGTACAAAATTTAATTAGAACTTATCTAATTGTTTGCTTAAAAATTGTTTGATAGAATGTTGTCCAAGCTAGAAATGATAACGACTTATCTTTAATTTTCTCTAATCTAGGATTTTCAGATTTTAATATACATGTACTTAGAGATATCGAAAATTAGTAAAATGGATTAATATATCAAAAATTAATATTAACATACAGTGTTTGAAAAAACCCTTTACACTGGTTTTTTCCATGTGAAATCTTTATTAATTGGAATTTTAAAATTTCTT